>CAKXYN010000838.1:0-13399 GCA_935064755.1 Tragelaphus eurycerus | reverse complement strand
GTTTAAGTGAACTCCAGGTGTCAGTGATGGACAGGGAGGCCTGGCGTGCTGCGATTCATAGGGTCACAAAGAGTCAGACACGACTGAGCGACTGAACTGAACTGATACATATATACATATATATATATATGTATGTATGTTTTTGTGTGTATATACAAACAATGGAATACTACTCAGCCATAAAATAGAATGAAATATTACCATTTGCAACGTGGCTGGACCTAGAGAATACTATGCTTAGTGAAATAAGTTGGACAGAAAAAGCACAAATACCAAACGATATTATCTATATGTGGAATCTGAAGGATAATACGAATGTATATGCAAAACAGACACAGACTCACAGAATATAGAAAACAAACTTGTGGTTACCAAAGAGGAGAGAGAAGAGGTGCAGCGACAGCTTTGGTATATGGGATTAACAGATGCAAAATACATACGTACATAAGCAACAAGCATATACTGTGACGCATGGGGAATTACACCCATTATCTTGTAACAGCCTTTAATGAAATATAATCTACCAAAATATTAAATCACTTTGCTGTATACCAGAAGCTAATACAACACTATAAATCAAATAAACTTCATTAAAAAACTATAAAAATTTAAAACCAAGTACATAAATGCACAAGTAAAATAATGTGCTTTTAGGTGTAGAAAAATTTTTAAATAATCTGGACATCTTGTTACATACCAAGGCCCTCTCTTGATTTGGCTTTATAAATCACAGGAAAACAAAATTGGAGATTTTAGTCAAGTCATTAAGTTCTGTTTGGCTTTACATGTCATTTATTTAAACTGCAACTGCTTTTTAAAGCCCATCTTTCAGGGCTTCCCTGGTGGCCCAGTGGTTAAGATTCTGCCCTTCCAATATTGGAGTCCTGAGTTTGATCCCTGGGCAAGGAACTAAGAGGAGCACATGCTGCATGGTGTAGGGAGAAGAAAAAACAACCTGTCTTACAAAGGAACATTTTAATTAAGATTTTTAAAATAACAAAACATTCATTTGTTTTCCTTTGGAAACACAGAGAGGGATATTAATCACAGCATGTGTACTTTTCAAATGTGACTTTGGACCTCATGCAAAATAAGTGTCCAAAGCTTAACATTACTAAGTTCCTACTGGTCATGGATAATTCAACATCAGGAAATGCAGAGAAATTAAAAAAGTGCAAACTTCAGCAATAAAGCAGCACAAGACTTCCTACTTCTCAAATAATGTCAAATGACTTTAGAATTCAGTTCAGTTCAGTCACTCAGTCGTGTCCAACTCTGCGACCCCATGAACTGCGGCACGCCAGGCCTCTCTGTACAATACCAACTCCCAGAGCACACCCAAACTCATGTCTATTGAGTCGGTGATGCCATCTAACCATCTCATTCTCTGTCATCCCCTTCTCCTGCCCCCAATCCCTCCCAGCATCAGAGTCTTCTCCAATGAGTCAACTCTTCACATGAGGTGGCCAAAGTACTGGAGTTTCAGCTTCAGCATCATTCCCTCGAAAGAAATCCCAGGGTTGATCTCCTTCAGAATGGACTGGTTGGATCTCCTTGCAATCCAAGGGACTCTCAAGAGTCTTCTCCAACACCACAGTTCAAAAGCATCAATTCTTCAGTGCTCAGCCTTCCTCACAGCCCAACTCTCACATCCATATATGACCACAGGAAAAACCATAGCCTTGACTAGACGGACCTTTGTTGGCAAAGTAATGCCTCTGCTTTTCAATATGCTGTATAGGTTGGTCATAACTTTCCTTCCAAGGAGTAAGCGTCTTTTAATTTCATGGCTGCAGTCACCATCTGCAGTGATTTTGGAGCCCAGAAAAAGAAAGTCTGACACTGTTTCCCCATCTATTTCCCATGAAGTGATGGGACCGGATGCCATGATCATCGTTTTCTGAATGTTGAGCTTTAAGCCAACTTTTTCACTCTCTTCTTTCACTTTCATCAAGAGGCTTTTAGTTCCTCTTCACTTTCTGCCATAAGGGTGGTGTCATCTGCATATCTGAGATTATTGATATTTCTTCCAGCAATCTTGATTCCAGCTTGTGCTTCTTCCAGCCCAGTGTTTCTCATGATGTAGTCTGTATAGAAGTTAAATAAGCAGGGTGACAATATACAGCCTTGACGTACTCCTTTTCCTATTTGGAACCAGTCTGTTGTTCCATGACCAGTTCTAACTGTTGCTTCCTGACCTGCATATAGGTTTCTCAAGAGGCAGGTCAGGTGGTCTGGTATTCCCATCTCTTTCAGAATTTTCCACAGTTCATTGTGATCCACTAGGCTTTGGCATAGTCAATAAAGCAGAAATAGATGTTTTTCTGGGATCTATCTCAAGCTGCTACTAATTCTTCATGAAAGTGAATCGTTTGATCATGGTATTTCTTCACCAGTTTCGAGTGTCAATGAGAATACTCTTAGATGTTTGACATTTAGAAAGTTTGTACTCTGATTTGAGTGTAAGTGCAAATAGATATGAGACACTGTCATTGAAGGAGGTGACAAGTCTGCTGTACTGTGCTGCGCTTAGTTGCTTCAGTTGTGTCCGACTCTTGTGACCTCTGGACTCTGGCCCTCCAGGCTTCTCTGTCCGTAGGATTCTCCAGACAAGAATACTGGAGTGGGTTGCCATGCCCTCTTCCAGGGGATCTTCTCAAGCCAGGAACTGAACTCGTATCTCCTGTGTCTCCTGCACTGCAGGCAGGTTCTTTACCTACTGAGTCACCTGGCAAGTTCCCCAAGTTTGCTGTCCATGGTTTAATCTCTTCTTGTGCTTTTTTGTTTCTGTCCTACTCAAATTGATGCAAGGCCATCTGGAAGTTCTGGTTTCCACTCTTATCCATAAAGGCATGGACATGAGAAATAATGAATTCTAAGACAAACTTTGGAAAATAAACTTCTATAGAAGTAGACATCATTTTGCCTGATTATCCTCCATCTTTATTTTATTTTGACTTTATGACATAAAATTCCAGAGCTAGATAGCACCTTGCACACGATCTGGATCACTTCCACAAATAAGGAACTGAGGTTAAAGCCCCACTTCTTAATAACTGTATCACATGGGATGCATTGTTTGTTTGTTTTCTTAATTTCCTTAACTGTGAAACAGGAAGAAGCTACTTTGCAGAGTCATTGAGAAGTTACATGAGTTGATATAAACTCAGCCCTTAGAATGGGCTTCCCCCAGTGGCTCAGTGGTAAAGAATCTGCCTGCAATGCAGAAGGTGCAGGAGATACGAGTTCAAACCCTAGGTGGGAAGATCCCTTGGAGAAGGGCATGAAACCCACTTCAATATTCTTGCCTAGAGAATCCCAAGGACAGAAGAGCCTGGCGGGCAACAGTCCATAGGGTCACAAAGAGTCAGACACAACTGAAGCGACTTAGCACTCATACACAGCCCTTGGAATGGTGCCTGGCACAGGGCAAGCACGCACTTAGTGTTAGATGACATTGGGGTCGGAAATGTTTTTTATGAGATGTATCCAAGGCCCACAACTAGAGAAAGGCAGTCAGGACTTCTGGCTCCCAGCCCAAAGTTCTTTCCATAATCCCATGCTATAAAACTAATGTTGGTTTTGGAGTTTGGGGCTTAAACAGAACTTCACCTTCCAATTATATTGTTGATTAGTATAGCAAAGAGGCTGTATATTGTCACCCTGCTTATTTAACTTATATGCAGAGTACATCATGAGAAATGCTGGACTGGGTGAAGAACAAGCTGGAATCAAGAATGCCAGTAGAAATATCAATAACCTCAGATATGCAGATGATACCACCCTTATGGCAGAAAGCAAAGAAGAACTAAAGAGCCTCTTGATGAAAGTGAAAGAGGAGAATGAAAAAGTTGGCTTAAAACACAACATTCAGAAAACTAAGATCATGGCATCTGGTCCCATCACTTCATGGCAAATAGATGGAGAAACAGTGGAAACCGTGACAGACTTTATTTTCTTGGGCTCCAAAATCACTGCAGATGGTGATTGCAGCCATGAAATTAAAAGACACTTGTTCCTTGGAAGAAATGTCCGTCTAGTCAAAGCTATGGTTTTTCCAGGAGTCATGTATGGATGTGAGAGTTGGACTATAAAGAAAGCTGAGCGCCAAAGAATGGATGCTTTTGAACTGTGGTGTTGGAGAAGACTCTTGAGAGTCCCTAGGACTGCAAGGAGATCCAACCAGTCCATCCTAAAGGAAATCAGTCCTGAATATTCATTGGAAGGACTGATGCTGAAGCTGAAACTCCAATACTTTGGCCACCTGATGCAAAGAACTGACTCATTGGAAAAGACCCTGATGCTGAGAAAGATTGAAGGCAGGAGGAGAAGGGGATAACAGAGGATGAGATGGTTGGAAGACATCACTGACTCGATGGACATGAGTTTGAGTAAACTATGGGAGTTGGTGATGGACAGAGAGGCCTGGTGTGCTGAAGTCCATGGGGTCACAAAGAGCCGGACATGACTGACGGACTGAACTGAACACCAAAGAGGTATGTATTTGGTAGACCTAATTTTGTGCATAATAACAAATACAACGCCAATATTAAATGTAAGAATTCTGCTAATGCTTTCTAACATAAAAAGATTCTTTAAAAAGTTGTCTTCTTTAGCCTTCTATTTTCTCTAATAAATCCTCTAAAGCTTTATTCTTCAGCTATGTTAGATCTCAAACACAATCACGCCAATAAAAAACTCAGTCTAGGACTTCCCTTATGGCACAGTGGAAAAGAATTCAGCTGCCAATGCAGGGGACATGGGTTTGATTCCCAGTCTGGGAAGATTCCATATGTTGAGGAGCAACAAAGCCTGTATGCCACACCCCTCAGCCTGCTCTCTAGAACCCACAAGCCCCAACTATCAGACCTGTGAGCTGCAACTGCTGAAGACCACATGCTCTAGGGGAGGCATGTCGCAACTATTGAGTTCATGTGCCAAGAGCATGTGCTATGCAACAAGAGAACCCACCGTAACGAGAAGTCAGCACACCACAACAAAGGGTAGCCACCACTCACTACAACTAGAGAAAGCCCATGAAAAGCAACAAAGACCCACTGCAGCCAAAACATAAACAAATAAAAGGTGTTATTTCTTTTTTTAGCGTTATTTCTAAAAAAAGAAAACTCAGTCCAAAAGTGTGTACTATCCATACACCCTAAGGTTCATAGTAGCAACATTAACACTAGTCAAGACATGAAAGCAACCTAAATGTCCAAAGTCAGGAGAATGGATCAAGAAGGTGCAGTACATAATACAATGGAATATTACTCAGCAATAAAAAATAACAAAACAATGCCATCTGGACTTAGAGGTTATCATGCTAAGGGAAGTAAGTCAGACAGAGAGATACAAATATCATATTATACCACTTCATGTGGAATTTAAAATATGACATAAATGAACTCATTTACAAAACAGAATGAGACTTATAGGCACAGAAAACAAACTTCTAGTTACCAAAGTGGGAAGGGAGGGGAACAGGTATAAAGGAGTTCAGGATTTGCAGATACAAGTTACTATATATAAAACAGTAAACAACAAGGTCCTACTCTATAGCACAGGGAGCTATATTCAGTATCCTGTAATAAACAATAACAGAAAAGAATATGAAAAAGAATATATGTAAATATATACAAAACTGAATATATATATATAACTGAATCACTATGCTGTACAATAGAGACTGACACAACATTGTAAATGAATTATACTTCAATTTAAAAAATAGTAAATGGAAAAAATGTATTATCTCATGGTGGTATAGAGAAACATTTACGCTTCAGTGAAAAGTACTGTTTAGATCACACCCTTCCTGGTTTTCTGAGTCTAGCCTTTCATTGTCTTTGAGCTATTTTGTAGCAAGCTATAAGTTACTAATATAACAATGCAAAATCATTCATATCTACAGACATGTACATCCTGTCTTCTGGACATTCAAGTGACTTCCCTCCCTCATGGTGGAAGAGGACAGTTTTGGTTCCATTTGCAAGCTCATTTCAACATTTCTGATTTATATGTGTCTGTTCTTTGGTTTCTCCTTTGAACTAGTTGTCATATCTCCCTAGTTCCCACAGTAATTAAATAAAATCTTTAATATGTGTTTATATCTTTATCATTTCACCTTGTTAAAAATTATCTTTTAATTAATCTTAACCTTTACAATAAGAGCTATCTGACATACTAGTTGAAATATTTGAGATATAATACAAACATACATATGTATACACATATTTAAGTTTTAATTTATTTGTGAGGCATAGATTTATTAACTAAAACATTCCCAGTTGCTGTTGCTCTAGTCTATGTTACTTTTATCAACATAGATTCCCTAACCAGTTTTCTTGGTCACAATTTATTTCCACTTAACTCAAATATAGATCACAATAAACTGGAAAATTCTGAAAGAGATGGGAATACCAGACCACCTGATCTGCCTCTTGAGAAATCTGTATGCAGGTCAGGAAGCAACAGTTAGAACTGGTCATGGAACAACAGACTGGTTCCAAATAGGAAAAGGAGTACGTCAAGGCTGCATATTGTCACCATGTTTATTTAACTTATATGCAGAGTACATCATGAGAAATGCTGGACTGGAAGAAACACAAGCTGGAATCAAGATTGCTGGGAGAAATATCAATAACCTCAGATATGCAGATGATACCACCCTTATGGCAGAAAGTGAAGAGGAACTAAAAAGCCTCTTGATGAAAGTGAAAGTGGAGAGTGAAAAGATTGGCTTAAAGCTCAACATTCAGAAAACCAAGATCATGGCATCTGGTCCCATCACTACATGGGAAATAGATGGAGAAACAGTGGAAACAGTGTCAGACTTTATTTTCTGGGCTCCAAAATCACTGCAGATGGTGACTGCAGCCATGAAATTAAAAGATGCTTACTCCTTGGAAGGAAAGTTATGACCAACCTAGATAGCATATTCAAAAGCAGAGACATCACTTTGCCAACAAAGGTTCGCCTAGTCAAGGCTATGGTCTTTCCTGTGGTCATGTATGGATGTGAGAGCTGGACTGTGAAGAAGGCTGAGCACCGAAGAATTGATGCCTTTGAACTGTGGTGTTGGAGAAGACTCTTGAGAGTCCCTTGGACTGCAAGGAGATCCAACCGGTCCATTCTGAAGGAGATCAGCCCTGGGATTTCTTTGGAAGGAATGATGCTCAAGCTGAAACTCCAGTCTTTTGGCCACCTTATGCGAAGAGTTGACTCATTGGAGAAGGCTCTGATGCTGGGAGGGATTGGGGGCAGGAGGAGAAAGGGACAACAGAGGATGAGATGGCTGGATGGCATCACTGACTCAATGGATGTGAGTATGAGTGACCTCCGGGAGTTGGTGATGGACAGGGAGGCCTGGTGTGCTGCGGTTCATGGGGTCGCAAAGAGTCGGACACGACTGAGCGACTGATCTGATCTCTGATCTGATCTGATTTCTTAAATTTGAATAATACAAAATATCTCTCCCACTCAAATTTGTTCAAATAGAGATAATAAAATTAATTTTAAAATTAGTATATAAAAAATAAAATAAAATTAATATATCATATAGCATCAAAAAGAATAATGCCTCGGACTAAATCTAAAACTATCAGACACAGATGAAAGAAATTAAGGATGAAAGAAACAGAGGGAAAGGGAAAGTTGCTCAGCTGTGTCTGACTCTTTGCAACCCCATGGACCCCACAGTCCATGGAATTCTCCAGGCCAGAATACTGGAGTGGGTAGACTTTCCCTTCTCCAGGGGATCTTCCCAACCCATGGATTGAACTCAGGTTTCCCACATTGCAGGTGGATTCTTTACCAGCTGAGCCACAAGGAAAGCCCATGAATACCAGAGCAGGTAGCCTATCCCTTCTCCAGTGGATCTTCCAGACCCAGGAATCGAACCAGGGTCTCCCGCATTGCAGGCAGATTCTTTACAAACTGAGCTATGAGGGAAACCCATTTAAGGACTGGAGGAATGGATATTGTTAAAAAGTCCATACTGGCGACTGGGAGGAAGATTCAAGAGGGAGAAGATATATGTATACTAACAACTGATTCACGCTGTTGTATGGCAGAATCCAACACAACACTGTAAAGCAATTAACCTCCAATTTAAAAAAAAAAAAAATTTTTTTAATGGAGAGGGAGAAAAAATGAAAACAAAAACTGGGTCACAGACATCATTAGAGCCTAGAATAAAGCCTCATCTGAAAGATTCCCTCTCAATTAATCAATTAAAGGAGCTAGTAAATGTTATTTTTTTCTTAAAAAAATAGTTCATACTGACCAAGGCAATATACAGATTCAATGCAAAATCCTTATCAAATTCTCAACGGCATTCTTCATAGAACTAGAATGAATAATTCTAAAGTTGATATGGAAACAGAAAAGATCTCAAATAGCCGAAACAACTGGAGATATCAGACTCCCTGTTTTCAAACTATACCTCAAAGCTAATCATCAAAACGGTATGGTACTGGTATAAAAACATACACATAGATCAAGGGAACAGAATAAAGAACCCAAAAATGAACCCATACATATACAGGCAATGAAGCTATCACAAAGGAGGCACAAATATACAATGGAGAAAAGACAGTCTCTTCAATAAATGATGTTTGGAAATCTGGACAGCTATGTGCCAAAAGAATCACACTGTACTACTCTCTCACACCATGCACAAAAAGAAATTCAAAGTAGTTTAAAGACTTAAACATAAGACCTGAAACCATAAAACTTCTAGAAAAGAACATAGGCAGTAAGCTCTTTGACATGGCTTCTAATATTTGTTTCGATATGTCTCTTCAGGCAAGGGAAAGAAAAGCAAAAATAAATAAATGGGACTACATCAAACTAAAAAGATTTTGCACAACAAAGTAAACGATACACAAAATACCTGATAAAGGATTAATGTCCAAAATATACAAAAAAATTATATAATTCAATATCAAAAAAATAGCAAACAACCCAGTTTAAAAAATGAGAAGAGAATCTGAATAAACATTTTTCAAAGGAAGACATATAGATGGCTAACAAGTACATGAAAAGAAGCTCAACATCACTAATCATCAGGGATGTGCAAATCAAAACCACAATGAGGTACCACCTCACACCTGTCAGAATAGCTATTATCAAAAAGACAACAAATAATAAGTGTTAGCAAAGATGTGGAGGAAAGGGAACCCTTGTCTACTGTTGATGGAAATGTAAATCAGTGCAGTTCAAGTCAGTTGCTCAGTCATGTCCGACTCTTTGTGACACCACAGACTGCAGCACACCAGGCCTCCTGTCCATCACCAACTCCCAGACTTCACTCAAACTCATGTCCACTGAGTCAGTGATGCCATTCAACCATCTCATCCTCTGTTATCCCCTTCTCCTGCCTTCAATCTTTCCCAGCATCAGGGTCTTTTCCAATGAGTCAGTTCTTCGCATCAGGTGGTCAAAGTATTGGAGTTTCAGCTTCAGCATCAGTCCTTCCAATGAATATTCAGGACTCATCCCCTTTAGGATGGACTGGTTGGATCTCCTTGCAGTCAAAGGGACTCTCAAGAGTCTTCTCCAACACCACAGTTCAAAAGCATCCATTCTTTGGCACTCAGCTTTCTTCACCATTCAACTCTCACATCCATACATGGCTACTGGAAAAACCATAGCTTTGACTAGATGGACCTTTGTTGGCAAAATAATCTCTACTTTTTATTGTGCTCTCTAGGTTGGTCATAGCTTTTATTCCAAGGAGCAAGTGTCTGAATTTCATGGCTGCAGTCACCATCTGCAGTGATTTGGGAGCCCCCAAAAATAAAGTCTCTTACTGTTTCCATTGTTTCCCCATTTATTTGCCATGAAGTGATGGGACTGGATGCCATGATCTTAGTTTTCTGAATGTTGAGTTTTAAGCGAAGTTTTTCAATCTCCTCTTTCACTTTCTTCAAGAGGCTCTTTAGTTCTTCTTCACTTTCTGCCATAAGGGTGGTGTCATGAGCGTATCTGAGGTTATTGATATTTCTCCCAGCAATCTTGTTTCCAGATTGGAAGGGAAGATTATTTTCCCAAAATTAATGAAACCATTCCAAATATACACCCTTCCCCCCCCCGCCAAATAGAATCAGAACACAAAAATATTTGGAAACTGAAACTTAAATGACTAACCATGTCATTGGTCTGAGTTTCTGGAGAATGAAGATACCGGAAACTCTAAAACCATTTGAACATTTATCTGTGAAAGGTAATCAGAGACAGAACAGTAGGTGATTCAAACTGACAATTTCAAACATTTAACTGGGTGTTAAGGCAATGGCACCCCACTCCAGTACTCTTGCTTGGAAAATCCCACGGACGGAGGAGCCTGGTAGGCTGCAGTCCATGGGGTCGCTAGAATCGGACACGACTGAGCGACTTCACTTTGACTTTTCACTTTCATGCATTGGAGAAGGAAATGGCAACCCACTCCAGTGTTCTTGCCTGGAGAATCCCGGGGACGGGGGAGCCTGCTGGGCTGCCGTCTATGGGGTCACACAGAGTCGGACACGACTGAAGTGACTTAGCATAGCATTAGCATAGCATAAACATTTTGAGAGTGAGGCCCTCATCAGACATCACAGGCAATGTTCAATTTCCTGTCAAGATGCTTTCCCTGTTGTACACCCAGAATAGATGACTGTCATTTTAGTAAACACTCTGTCCTTAGTATATAGGGAAAAGCAAAGTGACAAATGACCCACGTGTAGAGATTACCATACTAAGAAAAGTAAGTCATACAGAGAAAGACAAATATCATGTGATATTATATATATGTGGAATCTAAAAAAAATGACACCAATGAACTTATTTACAAAACATAGGTAGACATAGACATAGAAAACAAACTTATAGTTACCAAAGGAGAAGGGAGGGAACAAGTTAGAAGTTTGGGGTTAGGGACTCCCCTGGTGGTCAGTGGCTGAGACTCTGAGCTCTCAATGCTGGGGCCCTGGGTTTGATCCCTGGTTGGGGAACTAGATTCCACAGGCCACAACTAAGACCCTGCACAACCAAATAAATAGATAAAAATAAATGCTTTTACTTTTTTTTTAAAAAAAAAAGAAGTTTGGGGCTAGCAGATAAAAATTACTATATACCAAATAGACAAATAAAGCCCTACTGTAGAGCACAGGGAACTATACTCAGTGTTTTGTAATAGCATAAGAGAATAGAATCTGACAAAAATATACATATAAAATAAATATAACTCAATCACTTTGCTATATACTTGAAACACAACATTGTAAATCAACTATACTTCAATAAAGATTTTTTAAAATATTTGAAACCAGAAAAAAAAAAAAACAAAAAACAAAAATCACACGTGTTCAATGAGTTGTATATGACAGAAAAAAAATACAGCCAAACACTTTTTAAATGTCGATGTCTGGGTACTATAAATGCTGATACTCAAAATCAATCATTTAAACAGATGACAGAAGCCTAGAGGAGCCTTTGGGGCTTAAGTTGCAAGAAAGAATGTATATCTGGAGGGAAACATAGTGACAGGAAGGTTACGGTTCCAGACCTTCGGGAGTTTAAAGGGTTTTTTTTGTTTGTTTGTTTGTTTTGTTTTTTTCTAAAGAGAGTTTGAAGTTGGCTGAGACAGGACTGGTGTTTTAAATAAAATATGGGTTTCAACAGCAGCATGTATTTCCTATGCTATAAAGATGCTATTTTGAGTTTAGAGCTGTAGCTAAGGATGTTTTCCTGCTATTTCATTCTGGAGATGAACAGGACAAATCATTTCATCCTGAAGTCTAAGTGACAATAAAGGCTCTACTTGAAGACTACATTATAGTGTCCTGTTCATTCCTAGAACCATCCTCCAGGGACTAGATCTCTTCCATAGGTATGGAGAGCCTGGACTTTGTTGGAAAGATGAAGCCTGTAGGAATCTGGCAGTAGGAGCTGAAGGAAAGGAGTCAAAGAAGGGGGGAAAAAAGGACCAAGATTTGATAACAAAATCAATATAAGTAGTAAGAGAGTGGAAACAAAAGTTAAAGACAATCCTAAGGTTTTCATTTGGGAACCTCTCATTGCTACAAAGCAAGTTGTTAAAAAGTATCACATCTGTAGGAGAAAGAAATAAGAGAAACTTGGAGAAAGCAATGGCAACCCACTCCAGTGTTTTTCCCTGGGAAGTCTCATGGACAGAGGAGCCTGGCGGGCTCCAGTCCATGGGGTTGCAGAGAGTTGGCCACAACTCAGCACACACACACATACACTTAGCAATAATACTAACTCCACTTTGATTTTCCTTTCATACTACTCTCTATTTTATATAAAGGACTTGGGGATCCATGGATCTTGGTATCCGAAGGGTTGGGGGTGGGATGTCCTAGAAGCAATTCCTGAAGAAACTGAGGGAAAATTGTATTTACAAAGCTGTACAGAGTTCATGTCCTGAGAGTAGGTTTATTTATTCAGCTATTAGGTATCTTTAGCAAAAGAAACTTTTTAAAGTATTGTTAAGACAACTGGGCTGGTGAGCTTTAACTGGTGACTGATATCAAGTTTCTGGTGCTCAGAAGAGGTAGATCCAGTGAACAAACGCTCTATACAAAATGGGTCCTGGCAAGACCGGCATCTTTAGGAGTGCAAATGCTGCCTATGCACCTGACGGCTGGAACACTGACACACTGACGAGGGCATGGCAAGACTTCTGGCTGAGGTCAAAACTGAAGATTTCAAAAAGATTACTCCCCAGTGGGGAGAGAAAACCCTCAACTCTGCCAAATTGTCTCCAGGAGCCTGGTAGAGTGAAAGAGGTGGCTTAAAGTTCAAAATTCAGAAAACTAAGATCATGGCATCTGGTCCCATCACTACATGGGAAATAGATGGAGAAACAGTGGAAACAGTGTCAGACTTTATTTTTCAGGGCTCCAAAATCACTGCAGATGGTGACTGCAGCCATGAAAGTTAAAGACGCTTACTCCTTGGAAGGAAAGTCTTGACCAACCTAGATAGCATATTGAAAAGCAGAGACATCACTTTGCCAACAAAGGTTCGCCTAGTCAAGGCTATGGTCTTTCCTGCGGTCATGTATGGATGTGAGAGCTGGACTGTGAAGAATGCTGAGTGCTGAAGAATGAATGCTTTTGAACTGTGGTGTTGGAGAAGAGGCTCTTGAGAGTCCCTTGGACTGCAAGGAGATCCTAGCAGTCCATTCTGAGGGAGATCAGCCCTGGGATTTCTTTGGAAGGAATGATGCTAAAGCTGAAAGTCCAGTGTTTTGGCCACCTCGTGCGAAGGGTTGACTCATTGGAGAAGACTCTGATGCTGGGAGGGGATTGGGGGAAGGAGAAGGGGACGACAGAGGATGAGATGGCTGGATGGCATCACTGACTCGATGGACGTGAGTGTGAGTGACCTCCGG
>CAKXYN010000837.1:0-13442 GCA_935064755.1 Tragelaphus eurycerus | reverse complement strand
GTCTACACTAAAAATTTCTAAAACAAAACTAGTGGTATGTAGAAGTAGCTTTTATATGGAACACATCTTGATTTATTACAAAACTCTAAAATGCAACCATTATATATCACGATTTCAAAAATCAGCAAAGGATCCAAGCAGATAACTTATGAAAATAGAAACAAAAAGACAAATAAAATTTTGAAAATTCAACCCTGTGAATGATGAAAGGAAAGTCAAGTAAAATAAGATGCAGCTTGTATGTATGAAATTGGCATTTACAAAAAGTTAATATCATGTTATGTGGCGACAATGGTATACTAGGTCTCTTATATACTGCTGATGAATACATTTTTGGTAAAACAATTTGGCACATGAATTGTGAGATTTAATACTTTTATAAACTTTGATTCAGAATTTTTACTATTAAGATGAAATACCAAGGAAACAATGAGGAATAGGGGCAAAGATTATGTAAAGAATTCTCACTGTAGCATTATTACAGCAGTGGTTAGGTGAAGGCGTTTTACACTGTAACCATGAGGGAATAGTAAATTATATTATGATATATTCATGTATACAATGGAGAATTTTTTTCCCTCAAAATTTGTTTATGACTAATTATTATGTACATGAAAAATCCTTACCATACAACATTGTGATCAAAACTGGACCAAAGCTACAGTACAGCTATAGATATAGAAGTAAAAATATAGATTTGCAAAAAAGTAGCAAAATGTCATTATAATTAATAATGAGATGATTCTTTATGGTTATTTCCTTCTTTATTTGTTCCTGAGTATTACAAGTTTTCTTTAATGATTGCTGTTGTTGTTCAATTGCTAAGTCATGTCCAGCTCTCCCTGTCCTTCACTATCTTCCAGAGTTGCTCAGACTCACGTACGTTGTGTAAATGATGCCATCCAACCATCTCATCTTCTGTTGTCCTCACTCTTTCCCAGCATAAGAGTCTTTTCGAAAGGGTTGGGTCTTTGCTACAGGTGGCCAAAGTATTGGACCTTCAGCTTCAGCATCAGACATTCCAATGAATATTCAAGGTTGATTTCCTGTAAGATTAACTGGTTTGGTCTCCTTGTAGTCCAAGAGATTTTCAAGAGTCTTCTCCAGCACCACAATTTCAAAGCATCAATTCTTCAGCTCTCAGCCTTCTTTACGGTCCACCTCTCACACACACATACATGACTGGAAAATCCATAGCTTTGACTGTTTGGACCTCTGTTGGCAAATGATGTGCATGTGTTAATTGCTCAATTATATCCGAATCTTTGCAACCCCATGGACTGTAGTTACATTATATTCCTCTGTCCTTGGAATTCTCCAGGCAAGAATACTGGAGTGGGTGGCTATTTTCTTCTCCAGGAATCATCCCAACTCTGGTATCAAACCAGAGTCCCCTGGATTACAGGCAGATTCTCTACCATTTGAGCCACAGTGCTTCCAAAGTGTGTTGGCAAAGTGATGTCTCTGCTTTTCAATACACTGTCTAGGTTTGTCATGGTGTTTCTTCCAAGTAACAAGTGCCTTTCAATATCATGGCTGCAGTCATCATCTGCAGTGATATTGAACCCCAAGAAAATATAACGTACCACTGTTTCCATTTCCATTGTTTCCCCATCTATTTGCCAAGAAGTGATGGGATTGAATGCCATAAGCTTAGTTTTTTGAATGTTGAGTTTTAAGCTAGCTTTTTCTTCAATGATTAATTATTTGTTTAAAAATGCAGTAAAATTTATTTTAAAAAGTAACATGATTTGTGGTTCAGGACAGCTGACAAAATGCAAACACTTTTCTTCTCTTACTGTAAGATATTAAACAAAGGCCAATAAAGAAAAAAAATATATCAGTTCAGTTCAGTTCAGTCACTCAGTCGTGTCCGACTCTTCGTGACCCCATGAATCGCAGCACGCCAGGCCTCCCTGTCCATCACCAACTCCCGGAGTTCACTCAGCTCACGTCCATTGAGTCAGTGATGCCATCCAGCCATCTCATCCTCTGTTGTCCCCTTCTCCTCCTGCCCCCAATCCCTCCCAGCATCAGGGTCTTTTCCAATGAGTCAACTCTTCACATGAGGTGGCCAAAGTACTGGAGTTTCAGCTTTAGCATCATTTCTTCCAAAGAAATCCCAGGGTTGATCTCCTTCAGAATGGACTGGTTGGATCTCCTTGCAGTCCAAGGGACTCTCAAGAGTCTTCTCCAACACCACAGTTCAAAAGCATCAATTCGAGTGAAGTAAGCCAGAAACAAAAACACAAATACAGTATACTAACGCATATATATGGAATTTATAAAGATGGTAAAAATAACCCTATTTACGAGACAGCAAAAGAGACACTGATGTATAGAACAGACTTTTGGAGTCTGGGACCGGGAGAGGGTGGGATGATTGGGGAGAATAGCATTGAAATATGTATAATATTATATCTGAAACGAGTCGTCAGTCCAGGTACTATGCCCAATAACAAATGCCTGGGGCTGGAGCACTGGGACGACCTGGAGGGATGGTGTGGGGAGGGGGAGGGAGGAGGGTTCAGGATGGGGAACACGTGTATACTGGCGGCGGATGTATTGTAAAAGCAATACAATATTGTAAAGTTAAGCAAAATTAAAAAAAAAAATGTAAAAAAAAAAACAAAAACAAAAGCATCAATTCTTCGGCGCTCAGCCTTCTTCACAGTCCAACCCTCACATCCATACATGACCACAGGAAAAACCGTAGCCTTGATTAGACAGACCTTTGTTGGCGAAGTAATGTCTCTGCTTTTGAACATGCTATCTAGGTTGGTCACAACTTTCCTTCCAAGGAGTCAGATCAGATCAGTTTCCAAGGAGTAAACATCTTTTAATTTCATGGCTGCAGTCAACATCTGCAGTGATTTTGGAGCCCAGAAAAATAAAGTCTGACACTGTTTCCACTGTTTCCCCATCTATTTCCCATGAAGTAATGGGACCAGATGCCATGATTTTCGTTTTCTGAATGTTGAGTTTTAGGCCAACTTTTTCACTCTCCTCTTTCACCTTCATCAAGAGGCTTTTTAGTTCCTCTTCACTTTCTGCCATAAGGGTGGTGTCATTTGCATATCTAAGGTTATTGATATTTCTCCTGGCAATCTTGATTCCAGCTTGTTATTTTTCCAGCCCAGCATTTCTCAAGATGTACTCTGCATATAAGTTAAATAAGCAGGGTGACAATATACAGCCTTGACGTACTCCTTTTCTTATTTGGAACCAGTCTGTTGTTCCGTGTACAGTTCTAACTGTTGCTTCTTGACCTGCATACAAATTTCTCAAGAGGCAGATCAGGTGGTCTGGTATTCCCATGTCTTTCAGAATTTTCCACAGTTTATTGTGATCCACACAGTCAAAGGCTTTGGCATAGTCAATAAAGCAGAAATAGATGTTTTTCTGGAACTCTCTTGCTCTTCTGATGATCCAGGGGATGTTGGCAATTTGGTCTCTGGTTCCTCTGCCTTTTCTAAAACCAGCTTGAACAACTGGAAGTTCACAGTTCAAGTATTGCTGAACTCCCAAGGAGCGATGGCTGCGCGGGCACAGGAAGGCCTAGAGGAGCTATTCTGCATTCAAGGTCAGAAGGGGCGGTGGTGAGGAGATACCTCTCGTCCAAGTTAAGGAGCAGTGGCTGTGCTTTGCTGGAGCAGCCGTGAAGAGATACCCCACATCCAAGGTAAGAGAAACCGAAGTAAGACAGTAGGTGTTGCAAGTGGGCATCAGAAGGCAGACACACTGAAACAATATTCACAGAAAACTAGCCAATCTAATCACACTAGGACCACAGCCTTGTCTAACTCAATGAAACTAAGCCACGCCCGTGGGGCCACCCAGGACGGGCAGGTCATGGTGGAGAGGTCTGACAGAATGTGATGCAGTGGAGAAGGGAATGGCAAACCACTTCAGTATTCTTGCCTTGAGAACCCCATGAACAGTATGAAAAGGCAAAATGATAGGATACTGAAAGAGGAATTCCGCAGGTCAGTAGGTACCCAATATGCTACTGGAGATCAGTGGAGAAATAACTCCAGAAACAATGAAGGGATGGAGCCAAAGCAAAAACAATATCCAGCTGTGGGTGTGACGTGATAGAAGCAAGGTCCGATGCTGTAAAGAGCAATATTGCATAGAAACCTGGAATGTCAGGTCCATGATTCAGGCAAAATGGAAGTGGTCAAACAAGAGATGGCAAGAGTGAACGTCAACATTCTAGGATCAGCAAACTAAAATGGACTGGGATGGGTGAATTTAACTCAGGTGACCATTATATCTACTACTGCAGGCAGGAATCCCTCAGAAGAAATGGAGTGGCCATGATGGTCAACAAAAGAGTCTGAAATGCAGTACTTGGATGCAATCTCAAAAACGACAGAATGATCTCTTTCATTTCCAAGGCAAACCATTCATTATCACAGTAATCCAAGTCTATGTCCCAACCAGTAACACTGAAGAAGCTGAAGTTGAACAGTTCTATGAAGACCTACAAGACCTTTTAGAACTAACACCCAAAAAAGATGTCCTTTTCATTATAGGGGACTGGAATGCAAAAGTAGGAAGTCAAGAAACACCTGGAGTAACAGGCAAATTTGGCCTTAGAATACGGAATGAAGCAGGGCAAAGACTAATAGAGTTTTGCCAAGAAAATGCACTGGTCATAGCAAACACCCTCTTCCAACAACACAAGAGAAGACTCTATACATGGACATCACCAGATGGTCAACACCAAAATCAGATTGATTATATTCTTTGCAGCCAAAGATGGAGAAGCTCTATACAGTCAACAGAAACAAGACCAGGAGCTGACTGTGGCTCAGACCATGAACTCCTTATTGCCAAATTCAGACTTAAATTGAAGAAAGTAGGGAAAACCACTAGACCATTCAGGTATGACCTACATCAAATCCCTTATGATTATACAGTGGAAGTGAGAAATAGATTTAAGGGGCGTAGATCTGATAAATAGAATGCCTGATGAACTATGGAATGAGGTTCGTGACATTGTACAGGAGACAGGGATCAAGACCATCCCCATGGAAAAGAAATGGATAAAAGCAAAATGGCTGTCTGGGGAGGCCTTACAAATAGCTGTGAAAAGAAGAGAAGCGAAAAGCAAAGGAGAAAAGGCAAGATATAAGCATCTGAATGCAGAGTTCCAAAGAATAGCAAGAAGAGATAAGAAAGCCTTCCTCAGCAATCAATGCAAAGACATAGAGGAAAACAATAGAATAGGAAAGACTGGAGATCTCTTCAAGAAAATTAGAGATACTAAGGGAAAGTTTCAGGCAAAGATCAGCTCAATAAAGGACAGAAATAGTATGGACCTAACAGAAGCAGAAGATATTAAGAAGAGGTGGCAAGAATACACAGAAGAACTGTACAAAAAGAGCTTCATGACCCAGATAATCATGATGGTATGATCACTGACCTAGAGCCAGACATCCTGGAATGTGAAGTCAAGTGGGCTTTAGAAAGCATCACCACGAACAAAGCTAGTGGAGGTGATGGAGTTCCAGTGGAGCTATTCCAAATCCTGAGAGATGATGCTGTGAAAGTGTTGCACTCAATATGCCAGCAAATTTGGAAAACTCAGCAGTGGCCACAGGACTGGAAAAGGTCAGTTTTCATTCCAATCCCAAAGAAAGGCAATGCCAAAGAATGCTTAAACTACTGCACAATTGCATTCATCTCACGTGCTAGTAAAGAAATGCTCAAAAAATATATAGATGACTATAATAAAATGAGATAAGAGCTTCAGCAGACAGATTTACCAAACATGGACAAGCAGAAGAGGACCCACCCACCCTAGAATTTAAGGAAGAACCCAGAAAAGCCGGGAGCTGACCTTCTAAATACAACACCTCAGTGTTAATTTTTAGAAAAGTCAGAATAGTCCCCGTTTATCCTGACTTCTAAATAAAGAAAATCACCCAAAGTGTTGGGGTTAGGAGGAAGAGGACTTCATTCTAATGAACTGAAGTGTCTGTGGGCAAACTGAGATAAGTGGGTATTTGCCTTAAAAGCAAAATTGTTCAAATTCTACTATTCAGAAAAATTCCAGTTCCCTGCTCAATTATTCAAAACGAACCCTGACAGTTCACAGGCCCCAACCACATACCTTACATTGACAGTCATTCTCATTATGAAAGAAATATGCTAGAAACTGAAGAAAAATCTGTAGCAAGGGAAAGATCAAGCTAAACAAATTTGAAAAAGTTACCAAAGGAAAAAGATCAATTATCAGGGAATTGAAGTGAGCTTTTTAAAAAACAGAATTTTAACCCTAGTACACAGATTTGAAAAGATTTTCTAATCCCCAGAATGAGAACAGAAAATATTGCTAGATACTCATTTATCATTCCCAGGTGACTTAGGGGTGAAGAATCCACCTGCCAATGCAGGAGACACAGGAGATGTGGGTTTGATCCCTGGGTCGGGAAGATCCTCTGGAGGAGGAAGTGACAACCTACTCCAGAATTCTTGTCTGGAAAATCCCATGGGCAGAGGAGCCTGGTGGGCTACAGTCCATGGGGTCACAAAGAGTTTGGGATGACTGGGCACGCACAGCATCCATCATACAAAGATATGCAGAGACAAAGGCTGAAATAAATTAATCAAGAAATACCAATGCTAGTTTATGATGTAGAGCTACAAGAAAAAATTAGCAAACAGAAAAACAATTAGAAAATGGTAAAAAGGTTCTAATGAAAGAGAAACTGAAGATGGAAGGAAATTGTGTGGGAGACTTTTTTTTAAGCCCTCTACATTGCTAGAGTTTAAAAAACCATGTACTTGTACTACTTTGTTACAAATAAAAAATAATGTTAAAAATGGGAAGAAATCTGTTTTAAAATGTTCCTTCTCAAAATAACAAGATTTCCAAACAAAAGTCAGGTTTCTAAATTCACACTTGTTTTAACTCTCATTCTGAATAGTGAAAACAGAAACAGAGAATCATCTTTGAAGTTTTAATGAGAATGATTAATTTTGTTGCCGTCACTGAAATTCTTTAGACAAGAATTTGATGTGAGTTTATTGAAAAGCAGAGACATTACTTTGCCAACAAAGGTCAGTCTAGTCAAGGCTATGGTTTTTCCTGTGGTCATGTATGGATGTGAGAGTTGGACTGTGAAGAAGGCTGAGTGCTGAAGAATTGATGCTTTTGAACTGTGGTGTTGGAGAAGACTCTTGAGAGTCCCTTGGACTGCAAGGAGATCCAGCCAGTCCATTCTGAAGGAGATAAGCCCTAAGATTTCTTTGGAGGGAATGATGCTGAAGCTGAAACTCCAGTACCTTGGCCACCTCATGCGAAGAGTTGACTCATTGGAGAAGACTCTGATGCTGGGAGGGATTGGGGGCAGGAGGAGAAGGGGACAACAGAGGATGAGATGGCTGGATGGCATCACTGACTCGATGGATGTGAGTCTGGGTGAACTCCGGGGGTTGGTGATGGACAGGGAGGCCTGGCGTGCTGTGATTCATAATGTCGCAAAGAGTCAGACACGACTGAGCAACTGAACTGAACTGGACTGAAATGAACTTTGGAATTCCAATGCTTTAGATAAAGCTATGTCCCTGAATGAAAATCTCCAAGCATCTTGCTAAATATCTCCTATGCCATCGTTAAAGACATGGTATGTGGTGGCATCTGGCTGCTTGCTGCTCAAAATGCCAATAGACAGGCCAAGTTGGTTGAAACGAAAGTTTGCTTTATTTCAAGTGCTGGCAACTCAGTGGGGAGGGGGAGGGCGAACATCTGTCTAAAGGCTGCAGGGGCCGCATGCAGAAACAGCACAGTCATCTGTAATAGTCATCTTCCAGTTGGTCATCAGCTGTCTGACCAGTGTCATCTTCGTGTTAGGGACAGTCAATCTTCATTTCCAGGGTCTATGCTATGCTATGCTAAGTCACGTCAGTCATGTCCAACTCTGCGACCCCACAGACAGCAGCTCACCAGGCTCCCCCGTCCCTGGGATTCTCCAGGCAAGAACACTGGAGTGGGTTGCCATTTCCTTCTCCAATGCAGGAAAGTGAAAAGTGAAAGTGTGTTCCCATTTCTTGTGGCCAATTCTCAGAACTGAGGCAGCTCATGTCCTGGGTATAGTCTCGTCAACATGTAGTTAACTTCTCCATCTGGTGCGTTAGTATCTACAGGATAGCTCACAGGATAAGGTTTAGAATATCATCTAAAGGTCTTTGACTATGCTTAATGACTACATTATTATTATTTAGTCTCCTTTGACTGTTTTCTTTTGTTTCCTCATTTCTCACTTCTCTGATTAAACTTTTTCTTTGACTGGTTTACCACAGACAAAAGGGAGACAGCAGACATGGGACAGGTTAGAGGGGCAAGGACTACAGGGTCCTGCTCCATTTCAGCAATGCCAACAAAGATTAAAACTTGCTTTGAAAATGTTGATTTTTTTCAATTATTTCTCCTCTGTCTTTTCTACTAAGAACCTATTTGCATCCAAACCAAGTGTTCACACAGAAAGGCATTGGTGATTCTCTCCTCTCAAGCTGCCTTATGTAGCCTTTACACTAATAATGCTCCTTGGCTCAATGCCAGGAACTTCCTGCTGAGATCAGGTACTTTGACAGCCAGGATTCTTCGACCAATTCAGACTACAAAACAGCCTTAGAAGAAGTTGGTCCAGCTCTGCACTGCCTAGAGAGCAGGTGTTACAACAACATTTTCCCAGCCTAAACTGGAAAAGAGCTTGGTAGAGCCAAGGTTCTGAAAGGAAGTCAGTTGACTAGAGCACTTGGGGCAAAGGGGAGAATAATGGCTAAAAACCTAACCAATTAGTGCAGAAGTCTGTGAATGTTTCTCTGATGTGATCCCCAAAGACTGTCCAAGTGAAAAAGCTCATGAAAAAGGTAAAAGGAAATGATTGATTAAATGATTACATCAAAATTTAAAAAAATCACCTGTCAGAAATATCATGAACAAAATAAAGAGCAAACACTAAAGTAAGAAAATATTTGCAGGACATATGACTGAAAATAACTGGTATTTTATGATTATTAAAAGTCTTAGAATTTAAAAAGATAAGAATGTCAGTCAAACAAACAAAGGCTTCCCTGGTAGCTGGGTGGTAAAGCATCTTTCTGTCCATGCAGGAGACATGGGTTCCATCCCTCATCTGGGAAGATCCCTCATGCTGAGGAGCAACTAACTGCATATGCCACAGCTACTGAGCCTGTGCCCTAGAGCCCAAGAGCCGCATCTACTGAGCCCACAGGCAGCAAATACTGAAGCCAGCGCTCCCTACAGCCTGTGACCCACAACAAGAGAAGACACCATAACAAGAAATCCACACACAAGTAAAGAGCAGCCCCTGCTCGCTGCAACTAGAGAAAAGCCCATGCAGCAACTAAGACTCAGCATGACCAAAAATAAATGAATCTTCATAAAAAAAAAAAAAAAAAACAACAAACAGATGAAGGAAACTAATGGACAATACATATATACACATAGTCACATGATACAAAATTATCTTACTTTAAAATGTCTTATACTATTAACGATCAAAGAAATGAAAATTTACATACAAATGTCATGAAACCTCTCAGGTTTCAACTGTGCTTTTTAAAAATGAGATTACTAAGTGAAACTCAAGTGTACTGAACTCCACATAATACTGGAACTGTTATGTAAAACTGGTGGAAGCTGACAAAGTTTTTCTGAAAAGGGATTATTAATCAATATACATATCAATATATAACTAAAGTTTCAAATGTTTATACCTAGTAAATTTTTTCTTTTAAGATTCTTCTTAAAAAATACCAAAATTGAAGCTTCAAGATTTGTGTATAAGACTTCCTCATACAGTATTATTTCTAATAGGAACAAATGAGGAATTTATAGGTCTAACAGAAGATAAATGTTTAAATAGATTCTGCATAGGAGATCCCAAAATTACACAAGCTTTCCAAGCATGATAAAATGCATTTAGCTAATAAACATTTTACTTCTTAGAATAGTCAAAGGTGTCAAATAAATACTCAAAGTCCTTAGAACAGTGCCTGGTACATAATGATAACAGACAACCATTATTATTTAATAATTATTAAATATTAATATTAAAAGAATTTATTCACTGACAAACTTGAAACTGAAATTTTTACCACCTTTTACCACTAATTAGATAGAATGGCAGGGAAGTAAATAGTTGTGAAGATAAAGGCTTTGAAATCAGGCAAAATGGAAATACTTATACAAAAATAAGTATTCCACATATTTACTGGAGAAATTTAAAGAAATAAAGCATTTAAAGTACATTTAAGCATCACAGTTCTCAAATGAAATGTTCATTGTCATTATTATTAATCACTATGATTATCAGCAAAAGATACTATAAATAAACACATTAAATGTATTTACTTTTAATTTTGAAAAATGTAAAAAATAATATATAAATATACAAATAGAATAAGAAAATGAACTCCTATGCACACAATTCTGTTTTAATAGTTTTCAACAAGTGGCCATTTTCATTTAATTTATGCCTCCCTGCTCTCAATATGCCCACTGGATTATTTTGAAACAAGTTCTAGGTAGCAGTTTACTTAAAAGTGTCTCAGGGTATATTTCTAATACACGAGCATTCTCTTACTTGCAACACAATCAAAATATCATTGTTATATCTAAAACAAAATTCCTTAAAATCATCACATGTTCAGGCCAGTCAGTGTACAAATTCCCAGTTGTCTCGTATATATGTTGTTTGAATCAAAATACAAGGAAGGTCCATACATTGCAATTTGCAATTATTTTGTTTCAAGTTTCACTTTATATGTTCCCACCCACTCCCTCTTTTTTTTTCTCCTTTTTTTTTTTTCCTTGCCAATTATTTACAGAGGAAACTGGATATTTGTCCAAGAGTTTTCCAGTCTTGATTTTGCTTAGCGCATCTCCATGGTGTTGTCCAAAATGTTTCTCTCTCTCATTATTTCCTATAAATCGGTAGTTAGAATGACATTCAACTCTGGGAATTTTTTTGGCAAGAGTGATCCAGAAATAGTCTTTGTATTCTCACCAGTAGGTATATATTGTCTGATTTTCTCTTTTTTTGTGTGATATAGTGACAATGATAATGAAGTCACTCAGTTGTGTCCAACTCTTTGCGACCCCGTGGACAGTAGCCAATCAAGCTCCTTGGTCCATGGGATTTTCTAGGCAAGAATACTGGAGTGGGTTGCCATTTCCTCCTCCAGGGGATCTTCCTGACCCAGGGATTGAATCTGGGTCTCCTGCACTGTAGGCAGACGCTTTACTATCTGAGCAACCAGGGAAGGATATAGTTGTCACTAATTCAGAGATGGCAATGGCACCCCACTCCAGTACTCTTGCTTGGAAAATCCCATGGACAGAGGAGCCTGGTAGGCTGCAGTCCATGAGGTCGCTAAGAGTCGGACACGACTGAGCTACTTCACTTTCACTTTTCACTTTCATGCATTGGAGAAGGAAATGGCAGCCCACTCCAGTGTTCTTGCCTGGAGAATCCCAGGGACAGGGGAGACTGGTGGGCTGCCATCTATGGGGTGGCACAGAGTCGGACACGACTGAAGCGACTTAGCAGCAGCAGCAGCAGTCACTAGTTACTTTGCTTAGATCCATTCTTCACTGGTTATATTCTTTTTTTTTTTTTTTATTTATTAGCTAGAATAATATGAAAAGAGACTTCTTGCCATTTGTTTATCCGTTAGTTGAGTTCATAGAGAAGAGGCAGGATGAATACTAAAATTTTTTATTCCAGTCTTTGGAAAAAATGAGATGGTTTCCTAAATTCTCCAAAGGGAGCATTTGATTCCATTTTAGAGGTTTCTAAATCTCACAGAGAGATGTTTGTTATGCTATCACAGATACCAAGCAGCACATACCTGCTGGTCTTCCCTCATTGGAGGTCTGGATGCCAGCTCCACAGGACTTGAAGATCAAAGACGCCAGTGCCATCCAAGCAGTGCCCTTTCTTTAGAGGTCTAAGTAGCAGTTCTGCTACTTCCCTTTTCATGCTTTCAAGTTCTCATAACTGCAGATTATTCACCCCTTTGTTTCCCTAGTCATCAGTTCAGTTCAGTCGCTCAGTCATGTCCGACTCTTCGCGACCCCATGAATCACAGCACGCCAGGCCTCCCTGTCCATCACCAACTCCCAGAGGTCACTCAGACTCACGTCCATCAAGTCGGTGTTGCCATCCAGCTATCTCATCCTCTGTCATCCCCTTCTCCTTCTGCCCCCAATCCCTCCCAGCATCAGAGTCTTTTCCAATGAGTCAACTCTTTGCATGAGGTGGCCATAGTACTGGACTTTCAGCTTCAGCATCATTCCTTCCAAAGAACACCCAAGGCTGATCTCCTTCAGAATGGACTGGTTGTATCTCCTTGCAGTCCAAAGGACTCTCAAGAGTCTTCTCCAATGCCACAGTTCAAAAGCATCAATTCTTCGGTGCTCAGCTTTCTTCACAGTCTGACCCTCACATCCATACATGACCACTGAAAAGACCATAGCCTTGTCTAGACGGACCTTTGTTGGCAAAGTAATGTCTCTGCTTTTGAATATGCTATCTAGTCATAGGTATTGTTTTTCCCTGTAGTTACTACCTGTGTGACACATCAGATCAGATCAGATCAGATCAGTTGCTTAGTCGTGTCCGACTCTTTGCGACCCCATGAACCGCAGCACGCCAGGCCTCCCTGTCCATCACCAGCTCCTGGAGGTCACTCAGACTCACACCCATCAAGTCAGTGATGCCATCCAGCCATCTCATCCTCTGTCGTCCCCTTCTCCTCCTGCCCTCAATCCCTCCCAGCATCAGAGTCTTCTCCAATGAGTCAACTCTTCGCATGAGGTGGCCAAAATACTGGAGTTTCAGCTTTAGCATCATTCCTTCCAAAGAAATTCCAGGATTGATCTCCTTCAGAATGGACTGGTTGGATCTCCTTGCAGTCCAAGGGACTCTCAAGAGTCTTCTCCAACACCACAGTTCAAAAGCATCAATTCTTCGGCGCTCAGCTTTCTTCACAGTCCAGCTCTCACATCCATACATGACCACAGGAAAGACCATCGCCTTGACTAGGCGAACCTTTGTTGGTAAAGTAATGTCTCTGCTTTTGAATATGCTATCTAGGTTGGTCATAACCTTCCTTCCAAGGAATAAGCGTCTTTTAATTTCATGGCTGCAGACACCATCTGCAGTGATTTTGGAGCCCAGAAAAATAAAGTCTGACACTGTTTCCACTGTTTCTCCATCTATTTCCCATGTAGTGATGGGACCAGATGCCATGATCTTCATTTTCTGAATGTTGAGCTTTAAGCCAACCTTTTCACTCTCCACTTTCACTCTCATCAAGAGGCTTTTTAGCCCCTCTTCACTTTCTGCCATAAGAGTGGTGTCATCTGCATATCTGAGGTTATTGATATTTCTCCCAGGAAT
>CAKXYN010000836.1:0-13471 GCA_935064755.1 Tragelaphus eurycerus | reverse complement strand
GGGTATTTCTGTTAGTCCAGATGTTTCTCGACTTCCTACTTTTGCATTCCAGTCCCCTATAATGAAAAGGACATCTTTTTTGGGTGTTAGTTCTAAAAGGTCTTGTAGGTCTTCATAGAACCGTTCAACTTCAGCTTCTTCAGCATTACTGGTTGGGGCATAGACTTGGATTACTGTGAAGTCGCTCAGTCATGTCCAACTCAGCGACCCCATGGACCGCAGCCTAGCAGGCTCCTCAGTCCATGGGATTTTCCAGGCAAGAGTACCAGAGTGGGGTGCCATTGCCTTCTCCTTCTAACACTTACTGATCTTTTTAAATCAATTCTTTGAGTGTTATAAATAAGAAACTTATTATATTTGGTGTTGTTCAGTCCCCAAGTCGTGTCCAACTCTTTGCAACCCCCTGGACTGCAATATACCAGGCTCCTCTGTCTCTCACTACCTCCCTGAGTTTTGGTTTTTTTTTTTTGCTCAGATTGATGTCCATTGAGTCAATGATGTCATCCAAAAATCTCACCCTTTGTCGTCCACTTCTCCTGTTGCCCTCAATCTTTCTCAGCATCAGGGTCTTTTGCAATGAGTCATCTCTTCATATCAGGTGGCCAAAGTACTGGAGCTTCAGCTTTAAAAGAGTCAGTTCAGTTCAGTCGCTCAGTTGTGTCCGACTCTGTGACCCCATGAATCACAGCACGCCAGGCCTCCCTGTCCATCACCAACTCCCAGAGTTCACTCAGACTCATGTCCATCAAGTCAGTGATGTCATCCAGCCATCTCATCCTCTGTCGTCCCCTTCTCCTCCTGCCCCCAATCCCTCCCAGCATCAGAGTCTTCTCCAATGAGTCAACTCTTCTCATGAGGTGGCCAAAGTACTGGAGTTTCAGCTTCAGCATCAGTCCTTCCAAACACCCAGGACTGATCTCCTTCAAAATGGACTAGTTGGATCTCCTTGCAGTTCAAGGGACTCTCAAGAGTCTTCTCCAACACCACAGTTCAAAAGCATCAATTCTTCGGTGCTCAGCATTCTTCATAGTCCAACTCTCACATCCATACATGACCAGTGGAAAAACCATAGCCTTGACTAGATGGACCTTTGTTGGCAAAATAATGTCTCTGCTTTTGAATATGCTATCTAGGTTGGTCATAACTTTCCGTCCAAGGAGTAAGCGTCTTTTAATTTCATGGCTGCAGTCACCATCTGCAGTGATTTTGGAGCCCCAAAAATTAAGTCTGACACTGTTTCCACTGTTTCCCCATCTATTTCCCATGAAGTGATGGGACTAGAATTTCCTTTAGGATTGACTGGTTTGGTCTCCTTGCAGTCCAAAGGACTCTCAAGAGACTTTTCCAGCACCACAATTCGAAAGCATCAATTCTTTGGCCTTCTTTAGGGTCCAACTCTCACATTCACACATGACTATTGGAAAAACCATAGCTTTGACTAGATGGACCTTTGGTGGCAAAGTGATGTCTCTGCTTTTTAATACACTGTCTAGGTTTTGCTTCCATGTCCTGGCTATTATAAACAGTGCTGCGATGAACATTGGGGTACATGTATCTCTTTCAATTCTGGTTTCCTCAGTGTGTTTGCCCAGCAGTGGGATTGCTGGGTCATAGGGCAGTTCTATTCCCAGTTTTTTAAGGAATCTCCACACTGTTCTCCATTGTGGCTGTACTAGTTTGCATTCCCACCAACAGTGTAAGAGGGTTCCCTTTTCTCCACACCCTCTCCAGCATTTATTGCTTGTAGACATTTGGATCGCAGCCATTCTGACTGGCATGAAATGGTACCTCATTGTGGTTTTGATTTGCAGTTCTCTGATAATGAGTGATATTGAGCATCTTTTCATGTGTTTGTTAGCCATCTGTATGTCTTCTTTGGAGAAATGTCTGTTTAGTTCTTTGGCCCATTTTTTGATTAGGTCATTTATTTTTCTGGAATTGAGCTGCAGGTGTTGCTTGTATATTTTTGAGATTAATTCTTTGTAAGTTGCTTCATTTGCTATTATTTTATCCCATTCTGAAGGCTGTCTTTTCACCTTGCTTATAGCTTCCTTTTTTTGCGCAGAAGCTTTTAAGTTTAATTAGGTCCCATTTGTTTATTTTTGATTTTATTTCCAATATTCTGGGAGGTGGATGATAAAGGATTCTTCTGTGATTTATGTCAGAGAGTGTTTTGCCTATGTTCTCCTCTAGGAGTTTTATAGTTTCTGGTCTTACATTTAGATCTTTAATCCATTTTGAGTTTGTTTTTGTGTGTGGTGTTAGAAAATATTCTAATTTCATTCTTTTACAAGTGGTTGATCAGTTTTTCCAGCATCACTTGTTAAAGAGATTGTCTTTTCTCCCTTGTATATCTTGCCTCCTTTGTCAAAGATAAGGTGCATGGATTTATCTCTGGGCTTTCTATTTTGTTCCATTGATCTATATTTCTGTCTTTGTGCCAGTACCATACTGTCTTGATGACTGTGGCTTTGCAGTAGAGCCTGAAGTCAGGCAGGTTGATTCCTCCAGTTCTATTCTTCTTTCTCAAGATTGCTTTGGCTATTTGAGGTTTTTTGTATTTCCATACATATTGTGAAATTATTTGTTCTAGCTCTGTGAAAAATACCATTGGTAGCTTGATGGGGATTGCATTGAATCTATAGATTGCTTTGGGTAGTATAATCATTTTCACTATGTTGATTCTTCCCATCCATGAACATGGTATATTTCTCCATCTATTAATGTCCTCTTTGATTTCTTTCACCAATGTTTTATAGTTTTCTATATATAGGTCTTTAGTTTCTTTAGGTAGTTATATTCCTAAGTATTTTATTCAACAGGGAATGGAATTGTTTCCTTAATTTCTCTTTCTATTTTATCATTATTAGTGTACAGGAATGCAAGGGATTTCTGTGTGTTGATTTTATATCCTGCAACTTTACTATATTCTTTGAGTAGCTCTAATAATTTTCTGGTGGAGTCTTTAGGGTTTTCTATGTAGAGGATCATGTCATCTGTAAACACTGAGAGTTTTACTTCTTCTTTTCCAATTTGGATTCCTTTTATTTCTTTTTCTGCTCTGATTGCTGTGGCCAAAACTTCCAAAACTATGTTGAATAGTAGTGGTGAAAGTGGGCGCCCTTGTCTTGTTCCTGACTTTAGAGGAAATGCTTTCAATTTTTCACCATAATGTTTGCTGTGGGTTTGTCATATATAGCTTTTATTATGTTGAGGTATGTTCCTTCTATTCCTGCTTTCCGGAGAGTTTTTATCATAAATGGATGTTAAATTTTGTCAAAGGCTTTCTCTGCATCTTTTGAGATAATCATATGGCTTTTATTTTTCAATTTGTTAATGTGGCGTATTACATTGATTGATTTGCGGATATTGAAGAATCCTTGCATCCCTTGGATAAAGCCCACTTGGTCATGGTGTATGATCTTTTTAATGTGTTGTTGGATTCTGATTGCTAGAATTTTGTTAAGAATTTTTGCATCTATATTCAGCAGTGATATTGGCCTGTAGTTTTCTTTTTTTGTGGCATCTCTGTCAGGTTTTGTTATTAGGGTGATGGTGGCCTCATAGAATGAGTTTGGAAGTTTATCTTCCTCTGCAATTTTCTGGAAGAGTTTGAGTAGGATAGGTGTTAGCTCTTCTCTAAATTTTTGGTAGAATTCATCTGTGAAGCCGTCTGGATCTGGGCTTTTATTTGCTGGAAGATTTCTGATTACAGTTTCAATTTCCGTGCTTGTGATGGATCTGTTAAGATTTTCTATTTCTTCTTGGTTCAGTTTTGGAAAGTTGTACTTTTCTAAGAATTTATCCATTTCTTCCAAGTTGTCCATTTTATTGGCATATAATTGCTGATAGTAGTCTCTTATGATCCTTTGTATTTCTGTGTTGGCTGTTGTGATCTCTCCATTTACATTTCTAATTTTATTGATTTGATTTTTCTCCCTTTGTTTCTTGATGAGTCTGGCTAATGCTTTGTCAATTTTATTTATCCTTTCAAAGAACCAGCTTTTGGCTTTGTTGATTTTTGCTATGGTCTCTTTTGTTTCTTTTGCATTTATTTTGCCCTAATTTTTAAGATTTCTTTCCTTCTACTAACCCTGGGGTTCTTCATTTCTTCCTTTTCTAGTTGCTTTAGGTGTAGAGTTAGGTTATTTATTTGGCTTTTTTCTTGTTTCTTGAGGTATGCCTGTATTGATTTATTTCCTTCTACTAACCCTGGGGTTCTTCATTTCTTCCTTTTCCAGTTGCTTTAGGTGTAGAGTTAGGTTATCTATTTGGCTTTTTTCTTGTTTCTTGAGGTATGCCTGTATTGATTTATTTCCTTCTACTAACCCTGGGGTTCTTCATTTCTTCCTTTTCCAGTTGCTTTAGGTGTAGAGTTAGGTTATCTATTTGGCTTTTTTCTTGTTTCTTGAGGTATGCCTGTATTGATTTATTTCCTTCTACTAACCCTGGGGTTCTTCATTTCTTCCTTTTCCAGTTGCTTTAGGTGTAGAGTTAGGTTATTTATTTGACTTTTTTTCTTGTTTCTTGAGGTATGCCTGTATTGCTATGAACTTTCCCTTAGCACTGCTTTTCAGTGTCCCATAGGTTTTGGGTTGTTGTGTTTTCATTTTCATTTGTTTCTATGCATATTTTGATTTCTTTTTTGATTTCTTCTGTGATTTGTTGGTTATTCAGCAGCGTGTTGTTCAACCTCCATATGTTGGAATTTTGAATAGTTTTTCTCCTGTAGTTGAGATCTAATCTTACTGCATTGTGGTCAGAAAAGATGCTTGAAATGATTTCAATTTTTTTGAATTTACCAAGGTTAGATTTATGGCCCAGGATGTGATCTATCCTGGAGAAGGTTCCACATGCACTTGAGAAAAAGGTGAAATTCCTTGTTTTGGGATGAAATGTCCTATAAATGTCAATTAGGTCTAACTGGTCTATTGTATCATTTAAAGTTTGTGTTTCCTTGTTAATTTTCTATTTAGTTGATCTATCCATTGGTGTGAGTGGGGTATTAAAGTCTCCCACTGTTACTTTGTTATTGTTAATTTCCCCTTTCATACTTGTTAGCATTTGTCTTACATATTGTGGTGCTCCTATGTTGGGTGCATATATATTTATAATGTTATATCTTCTTCTTGGATTGATCCTTTGATCATTATGTAGTGTCCTTCTTTGTCTCTTTTCACAGCCTTTGTTTTAAAGTCTATTTTATCTGATATGAGTATTGCTACTCCTGCTTTCTTTTGGTCTCTATTTGCATGGAAAATCTTTTTCCAGCCCTTCACTTTCAGTCTGTATGTGTTCCCTGTTTTGAAGTGGGTCTCTTGTAGACAACATATGGGTCTTGTTTTTGTATCCATTCAGCCAGTCTTTGTCTTTTGGTTGGTGCTTCAACCCATTTACATTTAAGGTAATTATTGATAAGTATGATCCCATTGCCATTTACTTTGTTGTTTTGGGTTCGAGTTTATACACCCTTTCTGTGCTTCCTGTCTAGAGAAGATCCTTTAGCATTTGTTGGAGAGCTGATTTGGTGGTGCTGAATTCTCTCAGCTTTTGCTTATCTGTAAAGCTTTTGATTTCTCCTTCATATTTGAATGAGATCCTTGCTGGATACAGTAATCTGGGCTGTAGATTATTTTCTTTCATCACTTTAAGTATGTCCTGCCATTCCCTCCTGGCTTGAAGAGTTTCTATTGAAAGATCAGCTGTTATCCTTATGGGAATCTCCTTGTGTGTTATTTGTTGTTTTTCCCTTGCTGCTTTTAATATTTTTTCTTTGTGTTTGATCTTTGTTAATTTGATTAATATGTGTCTTGAGGTGTTTCACCATGGGTTTTCCTGTTTGGGACTCTCTGGGTTTCTTGGACTTGAGTGGTTATTTCCTTCCCCATTTTAGGGAAGTTTTCAACTATTATCTCCTCAAGTATTTTCTCATGGTCTTTCTTTTTGTCTTCTTCTTCTGGGATTCCTATGATTCAAATGTTGGGGCATTTAACATTGTTCTGGAGGTCTCTGATATTGTCCTCATTTCTTTTAATTCATTTTTCTTTTTTCCTCTCTGATTCATTTATTTCTACCATTATATTTTCTACTTCACTAATCCTATCTTCTGTCTCCATTATTCTACTATTTGTTGCCTCCAGAGTGTTTTTGATCTCATTTATTGCATTATTCATCATATATTGACTCTTTTTTATTTCTTCTAGGTCCTTGTTAAACCTTTCTTGAGTCTTCTCAATGCTTTTCTCCAGGCTATTTGTCTGTGATTCCATTTTGATTTCAAGATTTTGGATCATTTTCACTATCATTATTTGGAATTCTTTATCAGGTAGATTCCCTATCTCTTCCTCTTTTGTTTGGTTTGGTGGGGATTTATCCTGTTCCTTTACCTGCTGGGTATTCCTCTGTCTCTTCATCTTGATTATATTGCTGTGTTTGGGGTGGCCTTTCTGTATTCTGGCAGTTTGTGGAGTTCTCTTTATTGTGAAGTTTCCTTGCTGAGGGTGGGGTTGTATGGGTGGCTTGTCAAGGCTTCCTGGCTAGGGATGCTTGTGTCAGTGTTCTGGTGGGTGGAGCTGGATTTTTTCTCTCTGGAGTGCAATGAAGTGTCCAGTAATGAGTTATGAGATGTCAGTGGGTTTGGAGTGACTTTGGGCAGCCTGTGTATTGAAGCTCAGGGCTGTGTTCATGTGTTGCTGGAGAATTTGTATGGTATGTCTTGCTCTGGAACTTGTTGGCCCTTGGGTGGTGCTTGGTTTCAGTGTAGGTATGGAGGCATTTGATGAGCTCCTGTCAATCAATGTTCCCTGGAGTTAGGAGTTCTCTGGTATTCTCAGGATTTGGACTTAAGCCTCTTGCTTCTGGTTTTCAGTCTTATTTTTACAGTAGTCTCAAGACTTCTCCATCTATACAGCACCGTTGATAAAACATCTAGGTTAAGATGAAAAGTTTCTCCACAGTGAGGGACATCCATAAAAGTTCACAGAGTTACATGGAGAAGAGAAGAGGGAAGAGGGAGTTAGAGGTGACCCAAATGAGATTCGGAGAAGGCAATGGCACCCCACTCCAATACTTTTGCCTAGAAAATCCCATGGACAGAGGAGCCTGCTAGGCTGCCGTCCATGGGGTCGCTAGAGTAGGACACAACTGAGCGACTTCACTTTCACTTTTCACTTTCATGCATTGGAGAAGGAAATGGCAATCCACTCCAGTGTTCTTGCCTGGAGAATCCCAGGGACAGGGGAGCCTGGTGAGCTGCCATGTATGGGGTCGCACAGAGTTGGACACGACTGAAGCGACTTAGCAGCAGCAGTAGCAGCAGCAAATGAGATTAGGTGGAATCAAAAGAGGAAAGAGCAAGCTAGAATCACTTCTTTATGTGCTCTCCACAGTCTGGACTGCTCAGAGATGTTCACAGAGTTATACAGAGAAGAGAAGAGGGAAGAAGGAGACAGAGGTGGCCAGGAGGATAAAAGTGGGGAATCGAAAGGAGAGAGACAGATCCAGCCAGTAATCAGTTCCCTAAGTGTTCTCCACCGTCTGGAACACATATAGAGATTCACAGCATTGGGTAGAGAAGAGAAGGGGGAAGGAGGAGATAGAGGTGACCTGGCGGAGAAAAAGGAGAGTCCAAAGGGGGAGAGAGCAGTCAAGCCAGTAATCTCGTGCCCAAGTAAAAATGGGTACCGAAGATTGTGTTCTTAAAGGTACAAAATTGATAACAAATACCAAAAAGCAAAGATTAAAAACCTAGAGTAGAGGTTGGATTTTCAAAAAATACAATGTTAAAAAAAGAAAGAAAAAAAAAAAGTCACAAAAATTATAAAAAATATATGTATATGAAGTTTGCTTTAAAAAGTAGGGCCTATTTTTTTCTGCAAAGTAATAGTAGGTCATAAAAATGAAAATTAAGGGAGTAATAGAGGACTTAAAACTTAAAAAAAAATTTTTTTTAAAGAATGATCGTAAAAATAGTAAAAATACATCTAGGACTTTCTCTGGTGTTGTTGTGGGCAGTGTGGGGTCAGTTCATTTTCGGATAGTTCCTTGGTCCAGCTTATATTTCTCAAGATCTATAGGCCCCTTCCTATGTAGTCGGTACTAACGACAGGGTTTTAATCTATTGCACTTATCACTTCCAGGCGGTTCCCTCTATTTTAGCTTCTTCTGTTTGCTAGTCTCTTCAGTGTCTGGTTTCTGCTCTGACACAAGGGGGCGGTGGTGGACACTTTCTTTTAGGCTTACTTGTTCAGTCGTGCTGTAGGGAGGAGGGATGCTGCAAACAAATAACACTGGCGTGGGCTTGCAGTGTCTCAGCCACATTGGAACTGCCCCTGCTCACGGCGCATGTCCTCCCTGCCCACACAGCTCAGGCTCTAGGTTGCTCCACCGGGAACCGTCCGAGGCCAGCTCTGGGCTGCATGCACCTCCCCAGGTCTAGGCCACTCAGGTTTAGGCACTCAGGTAGTCCTCAGAGGCGCAGACTTAGTTGGGCCTGCGTTTTGTGCCCTTCCCAGGTCCAAGCAGCTCAGGTGACCAGGTGTTTGGCGAGCGCAGTCGCTGTGACTTATCGCCTCTCCCGTCCCCGCTGCTTGGTTTTCTGGGTGTACAAGCAGTGCACCTTTTCAGATGAATGTTGACCATCCAGAACCCCAGGAAGTCTTAGTTAGCAAAGAAGCCTCCTTGCAGTTTGGTAGATGATGCCTATCTAGGGCCACGATTACCCCCTTCCATCTCTGGCTGCCCAGGCAGGCGGATGGGCTGGGCTGGCTCTGTTCAGTCCTTTGTTCTATGGGCGGGCCTGATGGTGTCTTCAGATCAGATTAGATCAGATAGGTCGCTCAGTCGTGTCCGACTCTTGCGACCCCATGAACCGTAGCACGCCAGGCCTCCCTGTCCATCACCAGCTCCCGGAGGTCACTCAGACTCACATCCATCGATTCAGTGATGCCATCCAGCCATCTCATCCTCTGTCGTCCCCTTCTCCTCCTGCCCCCAATCCCTCCCAGCATCAGAGTCTTCTCCAATTAGTCAACACTTCGCATGAGGTGGCCAAAATACTGGAGTTTCAGCTTTAGCATCATTCCTTCCAAAGAAATCCCAGGGTTGATCTCCTTCAGAATGGACTGGTTGCATCTCCTTGCAGTCCAAGGGACTCTCAAGAGTCTTCTCCAACACCACAGTTCAAAAGCATCAATTCTTCGGCGCTCAGCCTTCTTCACAGTCCAGCTCTCACATCCATTCTTGACCACAGGAAAGACCATAGCCTTGACAAGGCGAATCTTTGTTGGCAAACTAATGTCTCTGCTTTTGAATATGCTATCTAGGTTGGTCATAACTTTCCTTCCAAGGAGTAAGCATCTTTGAATTTCATGGCTGCAGTCACCATCTGCAATGATTTTGGAGCCCAGAAAAATAAAGTCTGACACTGTTTCCACTGTTTCTCCATCTATTTCCCATGTAGTGATGGGACCAGATGCCATGATCTTTGTTTTCTGAATGTTGAGCTTTAAGCCAACCTTTTCACTCTCCACTTTCACTTTCATCAAGAGGCTTCGCAGCCCCTCTTCACTTTCTGCCATAAGGGTGGTGTCATCAGCATATCTGAGGTTATTGATATTTCTCCTGGCAATCTTGATTCCAACTTGTGTTTCTTCCAGTCCAGCGTTTCTCATGATGTACTCTGCATATATGTTAAATAAACATGGTGACAATATACAGCCTTGACGTACTCCTTTTCCTATTTGGAACCAGTCTGTTGTTCCATGACCACTTCTAACTGTTGCTTCCTGACCTGCATACAGATTTCTCAAGAGGCAGATCAGGTGATCTGGTATTCCCATCTATTTCAGAATTTTCCACAGTTGATTGTGATCTACACAGTCAAAGGCTTTGGCATAGTCAAGAAAGCAGTAATAGATGTTTTTCTGGAACTCTCTTGCTTTTTCCATGACCCAGCGGATGTTGGTAATTTGATCTCTGGTTCCTCTGCCTTTTCTAAAACCAGCTTGACCATCAGGAAGTTCACGGTTCACATATTGCTGAAGCCTGGCTTGGAGAATTTTGAGCATCACTTTACTAGCGTGTGAGATGAGTGCAATTGTGTGGTAGTTTGAGCATTCTTTGGCATTGCCTTTCTTTGGGATTGGGATGAAAACTGACCTTTTCCAATCTTGTGGCCACTGATGAGTTTTCCAGATTTGCTGGCATATTGAGTGTAGCACTTTCACAGCATCATCTTTCAGGATTTGGAATAGCTCCACTGGAATTCCATCACCTCCACTGGCTTTGTTCGTAGTGATGCTTTCTAAGGCCCGCTTGACTTCACATTCCAGGATGTCTGGCTCTAGGTCAGTGATCACACCATCATGATTATCTGGGTTGTGAAGCTCTTCTTTGTACAGTTCTTCTGTGTATTCTTGCCACCTCTTCTTAATATCTTCTGCTTCTGTTAGGTCCATACCATTTCTGTCCTTTATCGAGACCATCTTTGCATGAAATGTTCCTTTGGTATCTCTGATTTTCTTGAAGAGATCCCTGCTGCTAAGTCGCTTCAGTCGTGTCCAACTCTGTGCGACCCCACAGAAGGAAGCCCACCAGGCTCCCCTGTCCCTGGGATTCCCCAGGCAAGAACAGTGGAGTGGGTTGCCATTTCCTTCCCCAATGCATGAAAGTGAAAAATGAAAGTGAAGTCGCTCAGTCGTGTCCGACTCTTAGCGACCCCATGGACTGGAGCCTACCAGGATCCTCCGTCCATGGGATTTTCCAGGAAAAAGTACTGGGGTGGGGTGCCATCGCCTTTCTTTCCCATTCTGTTGTTTTCCTCTATTTCTTTGCATTGATCGCTGAAGAAGACTTTCTTATCTCTTCTTGCTATTCTTTGGAACTCTGCATTCAGATGTTTATATCTTTCTTTTCCTCCTTTGCTTTTCGCTTCTCTTCTTTTCATAGCTCTTTGTAAGGCCTCCCCAGACAGCCATTTTGCTTTTTTGCATTTCTTTTCCATGGGGATGGTCTTGATCCCTGCCTCCTGTACAATGTCACAAACCTCATTCCATAGTTCATCAGGCACTCTATCTATCAGATCTAGGCCCTTAAATCTATTTCTCACTTCCACTGTATAATCATAAGGGATTTGACTTAGGTCATACCTGAATGGTCTAGTGGTGTTCCCTACTTTCTTCAATTTCAGCCTGAATTTGGCAATAATGAGTTCATGGTCTGAGCCACAGTCAGCTCCTGGTCTTGTTTTTGCTGATTGTATAGAGCTTCTCCATCTTTTGGCTGCAAAGAATATAATCGATCTGATTTCGGTGTTGACCATCTGGTGATGTCCATGTATAGAGTCTTCTCTTGTGTTGTTGGAAGAGGGTATGTCTTATGTTAGGGCTTTTCGCGTGGTAGCTATCCCACAGTCTGGTTTGCTATTGCAAGTTAGTTCCCTCAGATTGCCCTCAGGGCATTTAGGCCCGGTCCTTACTCTAAGCAATGCAGCCCGCACCTCCCTGCCCTGCCCCCACTTGCTAGTGGCAGATGCAGGCATCTGTGCTGCTTCTCCACTGGGGGAGTTACCGTTGGGCACATAATCTGTAGGTTTTAATTATTTATTTATTTTTCCTCCCTGTTTTTGTTGCCCTCTGTGCTTCCAAGGCTCACCACAGACTCGGCAATGAGAGTGTTTCCTGGTGTTTGGAAACCTCTCTTTTTAAGACTCCCTTCCCGGGACGGAGCTCCGTCCCTACCTCTTTGTCTCTTTTTTTGTCTTTTATATTTTTTTCCTACCTCCTTTCAAAGACAACGGGCTACTTTTATGGGTGCCTGATGTCCTCTGCCTGCATTCAGAAGTTGTTTTGTGGAATTTACTCAGTGTTTAAATGTTCTTTTGATGAATTTGTGGGAGAGAAAGTGGTCTCCCCTTCCTATTCCTCTGCCATCTTAGGACCACCCCCTCATGATTTTAGTTTTCTAATGTTGAGTTTCCAGCTAGCTTTTTCACTCCCCTCTTTCACCCTCATCAAGAGGCTCTTCAATTTCTCGTTGCTTTCTGCTATTAGAGTGATATCATCTGCATATCTGACATTGTTGATATTTCTCCTGGCAGTGTTGATTCCAGCTTGTGATTCATCCAGCATGGCATTTCACATGATGTACTCTGCATATAAGTTAAATAAGCAGGGTGACAATATACAGCCTTGACGTACTCTTTTCCCAATTTGAAACCAGTCTGTTGTTCCATGTCCAGTTCTGATTGTTACTTCTTGACCAGCATACAGGTTTCTCAGGAAACAGGTAAAGTGGTCTGGCACTCCCATCTCCAAGAATTTTCCAGAGTTTCTTGTGATCCACACAGACAAAGGCTGTAGGGTAGTCAATGAAGCAGAAATAGAGTCTTTTCTGAAATTCCCTTGCTTTCTCTATGATCCAGAGAACGTTGGCAATTTGATCTCTGGTTCCTCTGCCTTTTCTAAACCTGGATTGTACATCTGGAAGTTCTCAGTTATATACTGCTGAAACCTAACTTGAAGGATTTTGAGCATAACCTTCCTAGCATGTGAAATGAGCACAACTGTTTGGTTGTTTGAACATTCTTTGGCATCACCTTTCTTTGGGAATGCTATGGAATGCAAGAAACTTTTCCAGTCCTGTGGCCACTGCTGATTTTTCCAAATTTGCTGACATATTGCATGCAGCATTTTAACAGCATCATCTTTTAGGATTTGAAATAGCTCAGCTTGAATTCCATTACCTCCACTAACTTTGTTTGTAGTAATGATTCCTAAGTCCCACTTGACTTCACACTCTGGGATGTCTGATTTTAGGTGAGTGACCACACCATCATGGTTATCCAGGTCATTAAGACCTTTTTTGTATAGTTCTTCTGTATATTCTTGTCACCTCTCCTTAATATCTTCTGCTTCTGTAGGCCCATACCATTTCTGTCCTTTATCGTGCCCATCCTTGTATGAAATATTCCCTTGATATCTCCAATTTTCTTAAAGAGATCTCTACTATTTCCCATTCTATTGTTTTCCTCTATTTTTTTTGCATTGTTCATTAAAGACGGCCTTCTTATCTCTCCTTGCTATTCTCTGGAATTTTGCATTCAGTTGATTGCATCTTTCCATTTCACCCATGCCTTTTACTTTTTTCTCAGCTATTTGTAAAACCTCCTCAGCCAACCACTTGCCTTCTTGCATTTCTTTTTCTTTGGGATAGTTTTTCTCACAGCCTTCTGTACAAAATGTAATGAACCTCCATCCATAGTTCTTCACCCTGTCTACCAGATCTAATCCCTTGAACCTATTCATAACTTCCACTGTTTAATCATAAGGAATTTGATTTAGGTCATAGCTGAATGGCCCACTGGTTTTCCCTACTTTCTTCCATTAAAGCCTGAATTTTGCAATGAAGAGCTCATGATAATTTCTTAAATTAATGACTCAAATGTAATTTAGTAAGAGGTTTTTTTTTTAAT
>CAKXYN010000835.1:0-13518 GCA_935064755.1 Tragelaphus eurycerus | reverse complement strand
ACTGAAACTGTTGTGTTAGTGTTTTTTTTTTTAACCTATTTGCAAGCTATGGATCCCGTTTCCGTTGTCTCCTTGCAATGTAGTTTGGAAGTAGTCGTACCTCTGCTCAAGCTTTAGTGATCTTCAGCATCTCCAGGCTAGAGCTGATGAAGAAGCAGATGGTTGGGCTCTTGCTGCAGCAGTTTTGGTTCTACTCGTCTTGGGTGTGACCTGGGGGTCTGCACTCCTAACAAGTGTGCAGCTGCTGCTGCTGCTGCTGGTCCAAAGACCCTATTTTGAATAGAACCAGTTTAAGATATGGACACACACTTGCAATGCCTCCTAGATCCTGAGAAGAGAGTGAAAAATGTAGGGAACCTGCACTTCTGGTCTTGGCCAGTGCAATGAAAATTGTCCCAACTTATGTAGAAATGAAATGAATCCTTCTCTGGACCATTCAGGACCTCAGAACCTGTTTGGTAAGACTTTGAAAATGTGAGTCGTCTGTTGTGTCTGACTCTTTGGTACCCTTTGAACTGTAGCCCACCAGGCTCCTATGTCCATGAGATTTTTCAGGCAAGAATACTGGAATGGGTTGCCATTTCGTTTTCCAGGGATCAAATCTTCCCAACCCAGGGAATCAAACCTGCGTCTCCTGCATTGCAGAAGGGTTCTTTACCTGCTAAGCCATCAGGGAAGCCCATGACCTCCGGAAGCCTGATGAAAAGGGTTTGTTTGCTGTGGCTACAGAGCATTCAAGTTTCCTGTTTTCACACACACACACTCAGGAGAGTTATTAACCTTTCTTAGCATGTTGGCCCTTTGCTGTCCCTGATTACTTCCCCAATGCTTTGAGTCATTGTTACATTTTGAGTGGAGAGGCCATACAAGACCTCATAGAGTGAGGCTCTAGCAAGGACAGATGGTTGAATGGGAGCTCACAACATCCCCAAGAAAATCATGTCTTTTCCTCTGTAGTGAGAGATACCCATCTTAGGCCATTTCCATTTGTGATTGTACTGGTGCAGTGTGATAGGAAGAGAGCATTAAATGGTAAGATGGGAGTGATATCTTGTCCTGGCTTAGGCTGCCCTGACCTTCTATAACTTGTGTCCTTTTGGGGCCAGTTCAGTTCTCTAGTCTTGAGTTCCTAGGTCTGTAAAATGAGAATGCGAGATGGCAGGGAATTTTTAAAGGACCTTTACCATGTCATCACTTGTTACTGAGTATTTTTTAAATAATGTTGAAAAGCTTACTTTGAAACATGCTCAAGGGTTAGTTGTTCAGTTGTGTCCAATTCTTTGTGACCCTAGGGACTGCAGCACGCCAGGCTCCTCTGTCCATGAAATTCTCAAGGCAAGAATACTGGAGTGGGTTGCCATTTCCTTTTCCAAGGAATCTTCCTGACCCAGGGATCGAACCTGAATCTCCTGTGTCTCCTGCATTGCAGGAGGATTCTTTGCCTGCTGAGCCATTGGGGAAGCCCATAATCTCTGGGAGCCTCCAGAGGATCTTCCCAACCCAGGGATCAAACCCAGATCTCCTGTATTACAGACAGGTTCTTTACTGTTTGAGCCACCAGCTGTTTCTTAAACATGCTCAAAGAGAATTTTAAATAAGTAATAGCATGAAATTACCATATAGCTCAGAATTTGCACTCTTGGACATTTATCCCAGAGAAATGGAATGTTCAAATAAAAACCTATACACAAACATTCATAGAAACTTTATTCATGTTAGCCTAAACCTGGAGAGAACCCAAGTGTCCTTCAAAAGGAGGAGAGTTAAAGAAACTATGATACTTTATACCAAGGAACACTATACAGCCATAAGAAGGAATGGATTACTGACATAGTCAACAACCTGGATGAATCCCAGGGAATTATTATGAGTCCAATAAAAGCCAATCCCTAAAGGTTATATGCTGTATGATTCTATTTATATATGCTCTTTAAAGGACAAAATTTTAGAAATGAAGAGCAGATTAGTGATTGCCCAGCAGTTAGGGGTGGAAGGCAGGGAGGGAGGCAGATGTAGTTACAAAAGGGTAGCACAGGTAATCCTTGTGGCAATGGTACTATTCTGTATCTTGATCCTGGCAGCAAATATACAAATCTGCACATGTGATAAAATTGTATAGAACTAAATACACACACACACACACACACATATTAATACAAGTAAAACTGGGGAAATCTGAGTAAGATCAGTAGATTATATCAATGTCAATATCCTCTTTGTAATATTATACTATTATTTTACAAACTATTACCATAAGGCAAATGGTACATGCAGTTTCTTTGTGTTGTTTCTTACAATTGCATGTGAATTTATATTTATGTCAGTGAAAATATCAAGTAAAAAAAAAAGGGTTTTTTAAAAAAAAAATACAGTGTACTCAGTATTCTGTAATAACCTATAAGGAGAAAGAATCTAGAAAAGAGTGGATATGTATATGTATAACTGATTCACTCTGCTACATACCTGAAACTAACACATGTAAATCAGCTATACTCCAATAAAATAAATAAATAAAATTATAAATCCCAACTTTGGATTTTAAAAAAAGCCTAAAGAAATAATTTTTAAAAAAGCCATACATAATGACATTTTTTTGTGAGCCACTCTAGAAACCCAAAATTGGTGTTGTTATGATGTAAAATGCCTAGTTACACTTAGTAGTTTTAACTGTCTTGTTGTCAACAGATCTATTGGGTTGGTCAAAAAGTCATTCAGGTTTTCCATTAAGATACAATGGAAAAACTCAATGAACTTTTTGGCCAATCAATACTTTTGTAAACTTTCTAGAAGTAAACTATGGAAAGTACATGAAAAGATCAAGTATGATCCTCCAGCAGGTATTGGTAAATTATGGCCTGCAGGCTAAATCCAGGTCTCCACTTGTTTTTGTATGCCCTACAAGCTAAGAATGGCTTTGGTGTGTGTGCCTGCTCAGTTGCTTCAGTCATGTCCAACTCTTTGCAACCCTGTGGACTGTAGCCCACCAGGTTCCTCTGCCCATAGGATTCTCCAGGCAAGAATACTGAAGTGGGTTGCCATTTCCTTCTTCCTGATCCAGGGATCAAACCTGCACCTCTTGCACTGGCAGGCAGATTCTTTACCACAGAGCCACCTAGGAAGCCCCCAGCCTACAATAGGACTCCACAAATGCCACTTCCAGGATGGGAGGCCACCACTTACTGTTTTATGTCTGGGTTCTCCATCCATCACCTCCTTCAGTCTAACCCCACAGTCTCCAAAGAGGTCTTAGAATCCTTATTCAAACATCACTCTGGCCCATTTTTGCAGCATTCTCCACAAGTGTCTATGGAGTGTCTTTTTTCAGAACTAGACCATCTCCCTATTGCCCAGACCCCTCCACAAAGAGAACCAAGTGTAAGCTCTAACACAATGGAATCTCAATCAAATCTATTTTTCAATTATAGGATGGAATATGTCTTCAGTGCTAGGGGAAACCTGCAGATTGTTGATATCCCAGTAGGCTCAGCACTAGTCTCCAGGAATAGGCCAATTCAGATTTTTTTAAATGTTTCCAGGCCTTCAGGTTATTGAGACAACCTTCTCACTGTAATCGTACAGTCTGAAGGGAAGCACACAGGGAGATTGGCATCTCCAGTTGATCAAAGGTGAGCATTCAATTTACAGTGCCCTTGCTTGTGATTAACTCTGCATTGGTTCAAGGGGACTCAGGCATACTTCCCACATGACTTCACCTAGGGCAAATTAGGCTGGTGACTAAGAGGCCGGTATTTTCTGCCACACATACTGGAAAGGACATAAAATCCAGCCTCAGATGTCCTCCCAACTCTGGTCCAGTCCAGTCAGAGGGGGACTGTAATGGCTTGACTTGCTAATGGAGACATGAATCCCTGATCATTACTTTGACCTCTCATAGGGACACTCAGGGAGGAGATTTTTTCTTTTTTTAATTTATTTATTTTAATATTTTTTGGCTGTGCTGGGTTTTCATTGCTGCATGGGCTTTTCTCTAGTTGCATTGAGTGGGGGCTGCTCTGGCTTCTCATTGCGGTGGCTTCTGTTGCAGAGCACAATAAGCTACTGAGGACTTCAGTAATTGCAGCACCTGGGCTCAGTAGTTGCAGCTTGTGGGCTTGGTTGCTCCGCAGCATGTGGGATCCTCCCAGACCAGGGAGGAACTCATGTTCTCCTGCACTGGCAGGTAGATTCTTCACCACTGAGTCACCAGGGAAGCCCAGGGGGATTTTAGGGTGCTGATGTTTATCTAGTTTCCAATGTAGGGGGAGATTGCCATGACTGGAAAAGAGGAGGTGATAAAAAACCTGAGGAATGATTGATTTTTTTTTTTTTTTATTGAGACAAGTAATTTTGGAGTTGCCAATATTCTTGCTTCAGAGCTATAGTTGAAATTAATTTCTTTATGTCATTCCTCTTTCCCACGTGTCTTAAAGGTATGGAAACCTAACAACAAGCAAAATGCAACTACATGCATGTAATGAGCTAAAATACATGTTTTCCATGTGGTCACTCAAGTTTAATTTCCTAACAATAAATGAGAATCATCTATCCCACTGTAACCTGCCTCTCACCCCCCTTTTCTCTGTCAAAACTGTCTCTGTCTGACTTAGTTCACTTAGTATAATCTCTAGGTCTATCCATGTTGGTGCAAGTGGCATTATTTCATTCATTTAATGGCTCAGCAATATTCTATTATATATATGTACCATGTCTCCTTTATACATTCCTCCACTGATGGACATTTAGGTGTCTTGGCTGTTGTAAATAGTGCTGCTGTGAACACTGGAGTGCATGTATCTTTTCAAATTATGATTCTCTCTGTATATGTTCCCAGGAACAGAATTGCAGGATCAAATGATAGCTCTATCTTTAGTTTTTTGAGGAATTTCTATACTGTTCTCTAAAGTAGCTACACCAATTTACATTCCCAGCAATAGTATAGGAGGATTCCTTCTTCTCCACACCCTTTCCAGCATTGATTATTTGTCAACTTTTGAATGATGGCCATTCTGATCAGTATGAGGTGATACCTCATTGTAGTTTTGATTTGCATTTCTCTCATTCCCTGGTGGCTCAGTTGGTAAAGAATCCGCCCACAATGCAGGAGACCCAGAACCGATCCCTGTGTCAGGAAGATGCCCTGGAGAAGGAAATGGCAACCCACTCCATTATCCTTGCCCAGAGAATCCCATGGACACAGAAGCCTGCTAGGCCACAGTCCTTGGAGATGCAAAGAGCTGAACATGACTAAGTGACTAACATTTTTGCTTTCGTAATTAGTGACGTTGAGGATCTTTTCTTGTGCCTTTGGCCACCTTTATGTCTTCTTTGGAGAAATGTCTATTTAGTTTTTCTGCCTTCTTTTGATTGAGTTGTTTATTTGTTTTTATTAAGCTGTATGAGCTGTTTGTATATTTTGTGACCCTGTAGGTCACATCATTTGCAAATATTTTCTCCCATTCTGTGTACTGTCTTTTTGTTTTGTTTGTGGTTTCCTTTTCTGTGCAAAAGCTTTTAAGTTTACTTAAGCCCCATTTGTTTATTTGTGTTTTTATTTTCATTACCTTAGGAGATGGATCCAAAAAGACATTGCCTGCTATTTACGTCAGTGTTCTGCCTATGTTTTCCTCTAAGACATTTATAGTATCCGATTTTGCATTTAGAACTGTAATCCATTTCAAGTTTATTTTTGTGTGTGGTGTTACAGAATGTTCTAATTCCATTTGTTTAGTTTTTTAATTTGACTATGCCAATTATTAGTTATAACATATGTACTCTTTATTGCAGTATGTGGACTCTTAGTTGCAGCATGTGGGATGCATTCCCTGACCAGGGATTGAACCTGGGCCCTTTGCATTGGGAACATGGAGTCTTAACCACTGGACCACCATGGAAGTGCCTAATCTCATTCTTTCACATGTAGCTGTTCGGTTTTCCCAGCACCACTTATTGAAGAGACTGTCTTTACTCCATTGTATATTCTTGCCTCCTTTGTCAAAGATTAACTAACCATAGGTGTGTGGGCTTATTTCTGGGCTTTCTAGCCTGTTCTATTGATCTGTATTTATGTTTTTGTGCCAGTAACATACTGTTTTGATTACTGTAAACTTGTAATATGGTTTGAAGTCAGGGAGCATGATCCTTGTACCTCCATTTTTCTTTCACGAGATTGCTTTGGCTATTTGGAATCCCTTGTCTCTTCACACAAATTTAAAAACTTTTTGTTCTAATTCTGTGAAAAAAAAATGCCATGGGTAATTTGATACACATTGCATTGAATGTGTAGATTACCTTGAGTGACATAGTCATTTTAACAATATTGTTTCTTCTAATCTGAGAATATGGTATATCTTTCCAACTGTTTGTGTCATCTTTGATATCTTTCATCAGTATCTTATAGTTTTCTAAATAGGTCTTTTGCATCCTTAAATAGGTTTATTCCTGAGTATCTTATTTGTGTTTTTTCTGAATGGCAGGAGACTAATATGAGTTTTTTACTTTAAATTTAGCCACATTACAATAACAAAAAAACTTTCTTACACACAAAATATTTTAAAAAAATGGACATTTTGCTATTGAAAAATATAAGGAGGCTGTAATTTTAAACAGCAGTTATTTCTGTAATAAATTTAACTTTATGAACAAATTTTTAAATTATCTACATTTTCTTCCTTTCACTACTCTTCATATGAAACTTCATCATGGATCAGTCCTAGCCTGATCCTTCATGGTTTCAAATGTCAATAGCCCTGACAAGTGTCTTCTTTACAGTCTAGCTTTGCCTACCCTCCCACTCATAATTCTCCTCACTCACATTCATGTACTCTGTGTGTCAAAATCACTGTCAATGAAAGTCTGTCTCCCTTTTTGGTCTTGATTTGACTCCTTAATTAGCACAAGAATTGTACCTTTGTTTTGTAGCTTGTCAGTCTTCAAAAAATAAATGTTTAACCTTTCAGCTCAATGCTGGAGAACGTAGATTCTTAGCCAGACAGCGTCAGTTTGAATCCCAGCATCTCCACTTACCAGCTATATTAACTTGGACATGTTTCTCAACTTCTCTGTTCTCAATTCCTCATCTGTAAAATTAGAATTAAGTGGATTTAATGTGTTCATATTTATAAAGTGCTTACAACAGTCCTTGGCTCAGAGTAACCACTATAAAAATGATGGTTAAATAGAAGCAAAAATAGGTTAAAATTTTTTCTTTACCTCATCAAAGACAGCACACCAAACTGGGCCCTGTTGTTTTTTAATGGACTGTGCCACTGGCCCTAGAAAAGGATCAATATGGAGGGTATCTGGATGAATCAGTGAAAATGTATCTCAGATGCTAAACTAACAACTTGAAGCCATGCTGCCACAAAGGACTTCTTTTGTTAGTCAAACAATCTAGTCAAAAGTGACCTAAGAATTCTCCTTTATGGTAACCATGACTGCTGGCCATCTTGTCTCCACTCAGCTGCCTTTAGGAAAAGGATATCAACCCCTATAGGACAGCTTATCCCACTAATAAGGTGCCATAGAGAAGGATGCTAGAGAGAGAGGAAAAGTAAATACAGAAAATCCTAAATATTCCATCAGAAAACTGTTTGAACTAATTCACTAAAGTTGCAGAATATCAAATTCATACACAAAATCAAGTTGTGATTCTATACACAAACAGCACACTATCTGAAAGAGAAATTGAGGAAATCCCGTTTACAATAGCATCAAAAACAATAGAATACTTAGGCGCAAATTTAACCAAATAGATAAAAGACCTATGTGCCAAGAACTGTTAGACATTGATTAAAGGAATTGAAGAATACACAAATAGAAAGACATCTCCCATGTCCTTGGCCTGGAAGAATTAATATTGCTAAAATATTAACAGAGGGGATAGGTTGGGGAGTGGGCAGATGTTGGTCAAGGGTACAAACTTTCAGTTTTAAGATGATTAAGTTCTGAGGATCTAAAGTACAATATGGTATACTTGAAATTTCCTAAGAGAGTAAGTAGATCTTAAGAATTATCACCATGCACACATAGACCTGCAAAGAAGGTCATGTGAGGTGATGGATGTGTTCATTAATGGCAGTAATCATTTCACAGTGTATACATATGTCAAATCACATTGTACACTTTAAATGTATACAATTTTATTTGTCTAGTGTACCTCAGTAAGGCTGGGGGAGGGAAATCAAAGAGAAGCATAATACATTTTTAAAAAATGAAAAAAAGGAGAATAAGGGCTGGAGGAGTGAAGAGTGAGGAGTAGTTACTTAATGTACACAGAGTTTTGGTTAGGGAGGATGAAAAACTTAGGGAAATCAATAGTAGTGATGGTAATACAGTGTTGTGAACATACTTAATGCCATTTTTACACTTAAAATGGTTTAAATGGCAAATTTTATGTTACAAATATTCTCCCACAATATTTTTTTTTAAATATGGCTTCTCAAAGAGGGGTTTCTTAAAAATAGTCATCTTATATGCTGACTTCATATAGATAGGCATAACGAAGAGGAATACCACAGGAGGGGCACCGTAGATGAGGGCATTGTAGATTGGCTGCATCATAGAGAGGTCCATCACTGATAAGGATATCATAAAAAGGGACATCATGGAAGGTCATTACAGAGATGGACCTCATAGGAGGGCATTTTGATGATTATCATATATAATTTCATCACAGAAAGGAACAACATAAGATCATCCTAGAGAAATCTATCAGACAGGAATCAGACAGGAATACCTTAGAAGCTTTCATGTCAGCTTCTCTCCCCTGGACATGAGACCAGAGATGATATTATTCATTTTTACTTTTTTTTAACATCTGGCACATACTTCGGCTTATAATAGGTACCTAATCTTGTTTGTGGGGTGCATATATGTATACCATCTCTTCCACACATAGCGTTCGAAAAATGTAGAACCTGTTCCCCAATTCTTCTGCAGACTGGATTGGCCTAGTTCTTAGAAAAATTTCCAATATACTGGATATTTCTGACTTTTCTCATTGTAAGAGCCCTCTGTATACCTATTTGTGATGGGCAGAATTTTTAAGATACCCCCTCAAAGATGTCCTGCCCTAGTCCCTGGAATCTATGATGTTATGAGATAACACTTCCATGTCTACATTATGTTATTCCCTATTAAAATAGGGAACTTATCTGTTGCGCATGATCTGGTCCCATGAGCTCTTAAAAGCAGAGAACATTTTCTGACTGGTGGCAAAGAGGAAGACAGAGATGCAAAGCATGAGAAAGGTTTGATGCACCATTTCTGTGTTTGAAGATGGAAGGAGTCATGTGTAAAGATGGAAAACTAACCAATAGGAGCTGAGCAGCCCTTCACTACCAGCCAACAAGGAAATGGTCCCTCAGTCCTCCAACCACAAGGAACTAAATTTGGTCAACAATCTGAATGATCTTGGAAGTGAATTCTTTCCCAGAGTCTTCAGATAAGAGTCCTACCTATACAACAGTTTAATTTCAGCCTTGTAAGACCCTGAGCACGGAACCCAATAGAACCTGTCCAGATTTCAAGCTTCCATAATTGTGAGGTAATAAAAAGTGTTGTTTTAATTCACTAAATTGATTGTGATTTGTTATGCAGCAGTACAAAGCTAATATGTCATTTGTCACTGTCTTTCTTTAAAAGTTCCTAGAATTGATTTTTTTAAATTTATTTATTTTAATTGGAGGCTAATTACTTTACAGTATTGTAGTGGTTTTTGCCATACATTGACATGAATCAGCCATGTGTGTACATGTGTTCCCCATCCTGAACCCCCCTCCCACCTCCCTCCCCACCCCATCCCTCAGGGTCATCCCAGTGTACCAGCCCTGAGCACCCTGTCTCATGCATCAAACCAGGACTGGCGATCTGTTTCACATATGATAATATACATGTTTCAATGCTATTCTCTCAAATCATCCCACCATCGCCCTCTCTCACAGAGTCCAAAAGTCTGTTCTTTACATCTGTGTCTCTTTCGCTATCTCACATATAGAGTCATCATAACCATCTTTCTAAATTCCATCTATATGCATTAATATACTGTATTGGTATTATTTTCTTTCTGATTTTTTGAAAATGAGAATTCTAACTAAATATTTTCCTTCAGTTCTAAGTATGAAAAGAATTCCCTCTCCATCCCTCCACCTGTGAGTTAAGAGAACTTTTTCTTTCCTTTTTCAGATCATTAATTGCCAGTTAAATTACTTAAAAGAATATTGTCTGAATGAACTGCAGTAACATTTGTACTTACAAAAAAAGAGCAGCCATTTGCCTATTTTTTATTTGTTTCATATAAGAAGATATGGTTGATAATGTGAGAAACTTGAGTGCCATGATAAAAACACATTTGGACAATTGGCTTTCTAGATCTTTAGATTTATAGATCTCTCTAGTTGAGAAGAGTGTAACTTGTTCATAAACTTAAAATATTTTGGCAGAAGAAACATCTGGTTTCCACTCATGCATGTAAAGAGCTGCCATCACTTCTACCCTCTTAACAAGTAAAAGGCTGAACAAACTGAAAAATCAATGACTTAGCTCCATCAGAAAATGAAATCACAGGACAAAGTCCCATCCTCAAAACTGGAGAGAGACAGATATAGAAAATAAAGATCAGTTTACCTAAAATGTAAGCCACTGGAACCAGTAGCTGGTAGTAACACATAAACTATAGCTTCATTGAACTAGAACTTCAGTGAATAGTTGAGAGTGTTGACTATCTTGAGAGTTAAAAACTACTGGAGACTCAGTGTAACTGGGAGCCCTACACTTTTGTGTGTTTCAACTCTAAGATTCCCACTATATCTCATGGTGACAATCGGGGAAAAAATCCTGTAGTGCTTGAACAGAAGAGAGGGAAAGAAACCATTTTGCAATACAAAAGTAACAATTTTGAAATGAACCCAGGAGAAAGGTAAGTATTTTAAAGTAAAGTCAGAACATTCTTTACAACAAAAGACTCACCAGCAAGGGAAAAAAATTTACCGGAGCTTTAACTGACTTGAAAGATGGGAAATTACCCAATTTCAGCCCTCTTTAGCCTGCTTATCTTGCTTGAGGGTAAAACAAAAGCTAAGAAGCACTTGTTAGGGTCACATTCCATGGATACAGGTACACTGAAAAATTAAGAACTGATCATAGGATTAAAGACTGTTCCCCCCCCCCCCCCCCGCCCCCCCCACACACACTGTATTAATAAAGCTCCTGGCTAATGACAGTAGATTACAAGTGAAGTAACTGATGTTCAGACTGCAAAAAGGAGTTTTTAGGGAAACACAAAGACCACAGGAAGGGAAACAACATGAAACAAAACCAGAACACTTGAGGAAATTAAAGCCTCTGACACCTACATGTACAAAAAAGTAGAGCCTAATTCCTAGGCAGATCAACGTAAAGCCTATCTCAGTTCCTATTATTCAACACATCATGTCCAACTTTCAACAAAAAATTACAAGACAACCTAAAAGGCAAGAAAAACCACAATGTGAAGAGACAAAAGAAAGCATCAAAATCAAACTCAAGTATGGTAGAGACTTCAGAATAATCAGATCAGGAATTTAGAATAATTGTGATTGATATGCTAAAGGCTCTATTGGAAAAAAAATGGACAACATGCAAGATCATATGGGTATCATAAGCAGAGAAATGGAAACTCTAAGAAAGAATCAAAAGGAAATGATGGAAATCAAAAGTACTATAACAGAAATGAAGAATACTTTTGATGAGCTCATAAGTAAACTGTCCATGAACAAGCAAGGAACAAGTGAAATGAAAGATATGCCAATAGAAACCTCCCAAAACTGAAATGCAAAGAGAAAAAAAGGAACATAGTATCCAAAGACTGTGAGACAATTGTAAAAGATATAACATACACACGATGGGAATATCAGAAGAGGAGGAGAGAAAGGGGCAGAAAAAAAAAATAATTCACATAACAATGACTGAGAATTTTCCACAACTAATGACAGAAACTAAACCATGAATCCAAGCAGTTCATGAAACATAAGTAGGATAAATACGAAAGAGTTTATACCTAGCCATATCGTATTCAAACCTCAGAAAACCAAAGACATGGAGAAAATCTTTAAAATACAGTAACAGCTGCTTAAGTGCCAAGCATAATATATACATTTTACTTATGTATTTAATTTATATGGAAATCTCCATCTCAACGACTTTATATTCATCCCCATTTACAGATGATAAAACAGAATTAGGAGGTTAAGACTACTTGGTTAGAAAGTGAATTGACAAGAATTCAAACTCAGGCTGTGTTTTAAATACTAAGAAATAGTGATGGTGGAACATAAATTAGTATGATGAATACATGTTGACCTCGAAATGAAAAGTGATAAATTTCCACAAATTTTTTGAATTTGAGTCTCAACTATTCATTTTTTAAAAGACAAAAGCTCCGAAAAAGATGAAAGCTTTCTAATCCAAAGGACTGCTCCCTGTTGATGAAGCCCAGCCAAGCAGAGCTAGCCCAATTAGCCAGGATACCAAAATGATTCCTTAAGTGATGATTCAAGTCATCCACTAGTTTAAATCTCAGTGTAGATTGGAATTCGCTGATGATTTCCAAAATTCCTGTCCTTCAGTGTGTACTTGTTCTTTGTTCATTTATATTAATTTGTTACATGTGTGTGTGTGTTGACTTTTTTTCTCTGCCTAATGGTGGCACCCTTTCTGTTTTATACTTTTGACACAGGAGTTAAGCAAAGGTATTGGGTCCAGGAGGCAATGTGTTCACTGTATTGTTTTTAACCCTATTTTGGTGATATGATCTAATGGAGGAGTTCCTCTATCTGTCACTTTGAAAAGTAGCATCATTATCTTCCATGCGTCTCAGACTGGTAGCTACATGTGCCAAGCCATTTGGTTTTATTTAGCCTTTCTGTGAGGCCCTTATATTAGGAATCTATTGCTCCTAGGGCAATTACCTCAGAGCTTAGAGGTTTAAAATAATACACATTTTTTGTCTCACAGGTTTTGCTAGTCATGAATCCAGGCACACCTTAGTTGAGTCCTCTGCTCAGTATTTCACAAAGATGTGATCTAAGTTTCCACTGAAGCTGAAGTTTCATCTGGAGGCTCAACTGGGGAAGAATATGCTTCCAAGCTGACTCATGTGGTTGTTGGCAGGATTCAGCTCCTTGAGGGTTATTAGACTGAGGGCTTTATTTCATTGTTAGCTGTTGCCCAGAGGCCACCTCCATTCCTTGTCATGTGGGCCTCTCCAACATGTCAGCTTGCTTCATCAAAGCCAGCTGGGGAGTCTGCCAACAAGATGGAGATCACAATCTTTTTCTGACCAATCATGGAAGTGGCTTGCCTCAATGTTGCCCTATACTATTAGATAGCAAAGAATTACTTGCTAAGTGCTAAGTCGCTTCAGTCGTGTCCAACTCTGTGCGACCCCATAGATGGCAGCCCACCAGGCTCTGCTGTCCCTGGGATTCTCCAGGCAAGAATACTGGAGTGGGTTGCCATTTCCTTCTCCAACGCATGAAAGAG
>CAKXYN010000834.1:0-13578 GCA_935064755.1 Tragelaphus eurycerus | reverse complement strand
GAACTTTGTTGACAAAATAATGTTTCTGCTTTTGAATATGCTGTCTAGGTTGGTCATAACTTTCTTTCCAAGGAGTAAGCGTCTTTTAATTTCACGGCTGCATTGGCTCAGTTGTGTCCAACTCCCTGTGATTTCATGGACTGAAGCCCTCCAGGCTCCTTCGTCCATGGGACTCTCCAGGCAAGAATACCAGAGTAGGCCATCACACTCCTCTCCAGGGGATTCCTTCAACCCAAGGGATCAAACCCATGTCTCTTCCATCTCCTGCACTGGCAAGTAGGTTCCCGACAACCAGCGCCATGGGAACTGTTCATACCAGAGTGTAAGTTTAGAAGGAATAATCTATTTTTTAATAATGGCTTTGTTTAACAATTGGTTCTCAGAATTCTTGAAAGTTTGACGCTGGCTCTTTTGAGCAGGTGAGAGCAGCGTGCAGCATGCCAGCACCTGGCGTGCACCCCACTCGCATTGCTCAGTCTTTACCTCACTCTGGTCTGGCTACCACGGGCTTGGGGCCCCTTCCACACCCCAGCTCTCTTTGCCCTCAGGGCTGTGGCACGTGCTGTTTCCCCTGCCTTGCTCACCCTCCTTCATTCCAGTGCTCAAAAGTGGCCATGCATTCCCTGGCCACTCAACTATGGCAGCCCTTTTGCCTCTGTCTATACCCTTGCATGGCTGTGCTTTCCCCTCAAGGTTTATCATTATCTGGTATTTTGCATATCTTATTTGTTCATTGTGAGACTCCTCCACTTTTCAGGAGAACATAAGCCCAGGAGGGAGGTTATTGGCTCATTTGTCACTGCTACAAGTGTGGGCTAGAGCAACCCCTGGCTCATGATGGAATCTACAAATTTTCTACGATGCAAATGCAGGAATGAGCTTAACGCTATCAAAATGAGAATTTGACATTTCAGAAAACCTTTACAGAAAACCTTAGAAATGGACAAAAGAGCAATACCATCAATATATAGAAGCTCTCCTAAATCAATAAGGAAAATGTGACTAGTAAAATCAAAGAATATGGAGAAGCATGGCAAAAGATGAGACACAATCACGTGAAAAATATTCAATATTTCATTGTATCAAAGAAATATAAATTAAAATATAAGCTTCTGGAAGTTTTCCTAGAAAATTTGTATATATTAATGCATGTAATTATATATTAAATATCAGATCAGATCAGATCAGTCGCTCAGACGTGTCCGACTCTTTGCGACCCCATGAACCGCAGCACGCCAGGCCTTCCTGTCCATCACCAGCTCCCGGAGGTCACTCAGACTCGCATCCATATACAATAATTTAATCTATATTAACATATAAGAAAATTCAACTTTGGCACCATGAACCCTTACACATTGAAGAGGAGATATAAATACATATACCTTTTTGAAGGACAATTTGGTGGTTTTAAAAAAAAAAAAAAACAGAATTTACATATCAGGAGCCAACATTTCTACTATGAAGTTATACTACTAAGGACATAATTAAGGAATGATGCAAAGTGGGAGCTAAAACTACCCCAATGCTGTTTATAATATTAAAATGTAAAAAGGAAGAAGAGGAGGGAAAACAAGACCAAAATATTCAACAACCAGCAATACCTCTATGAAGGTATTTACATAGAGCCAGTAAAAATAGAATTAGCAAGGAATATTTAATAACATGATGAAATACCCAGGGCATGCTGTTAAGTGACAATCACGGGGTACAAAATATTTTATCGAATGGTATTATACAGGTAAAAAATAAATATAAACATGGAAAAGCAGCTAAAAAGATATACTAAAACATTGACAGCAATTGTCTTTGAATAGAGGGATTCAGGTAATTTATCTTTTGTTTGTTGTTTATACATAATTTCTAATTGCCTACAACAGGAATTTGTTATATTTGTAACTAGAAAACTTACAGACAGGTTTTTAACACTTAAGGAGAGAATGACAGCGCCTTCTGGAAATTCCCGAGATGCTGTGGACTGTTCAAGATGGCCACATCTACAAAGCCATGCAGGAGACACGTGAGAAGATGGGGAAAGGACTGTGAGTATTGTTTGAGTTCTCTTTCCTGAACTCCAAGTAAGAAATGTAAGACTGCGGAGCAGAGACAACCAGATTGCTTAAACTTGGGTATTACTAGCAAAAAGGCTCTCAGTTTGAGTGGCTTAAGCCTTTCCTAAAGTCTTTCTTTAACTTCAAAGGAGATTCAGCAGAGAATTGCCTAGACCTGCCAACCTAGACATGCCCTGCCCAATAAACACTCACCAAAAGGGAAGATTTTAGAGTGGTTATTTGGTGTCAATGCCTGGATGTCACAGAAGGACCCCTCTCACAGTGCTGCACAGTCCAGAATCAGGTGACTGCTGGTTGCCCACCGTGTTGTATCTTCATTGCTGGCTGATCCACCCTTGCCTCTCAGCCTGGACAGCTTTAGAGCATCCCTTGATGCTGCCTGGTCCCACTGGTAGGCCCAGCGGGTGAGCCCATGCAGGTTTCATTCAATTTTTAATCAAGGTGCTAGTAAGTGTACTAATGCTAAAAAAAGGAAGGCAATTTCTTTAAATGTCAGAGAACTTGAAAGAGAAAGTGGGGAGACTGTCAGAATGTGAGGATTGAGCATGGCCACAAGGCAAGGGCAGTGACAATGGCCCAAAGGCATAACTGGACCCTCTGTTGCAATGCTCCACAGGGGGCTGATGGCCACATGGTCCAAGCAGGGCCAAGAGGGGAGGAGTCTGACTGGACTGGCTGTGTCTGCTCAGGCAGGTCCAAAAAGCAAAGGTAGGCCTTTCCCCAGAGGAAACTCCATCCCCCACAGTGTAGAAGGAGGCTTGGGAGCACATTGCACGCACAGGGGCTCTCTTGTGCATCACAGCTGAGACTCAAGCATCTTTACTATGGCCTGGTTCTCTCATGAAATGGGTAATGTAACCCCACAGAGGTTGTCTGAACTCTGAGAGTACCATAGGTTGGAGGGCAGTAAAAGATGTCCCTGGAATTAATGAGGAAAAGTGTATTTAGAGGAAGTGTATTCAAAGAAGGACCCTCAGCAATTTGGAGCATGAGAATCCAGATTCACCTTGAGCTCTGAATATTTTGTTGTGGTGACCAGCAAGGGAATTTACCCTAAAACTCTTAGATACACACATCAAATGCCAATTTGGGTCCTCTAGTAGAAGAAGGCACCCATGTTTACCTAAAGACAAAATCTATCTATGCAGATTTTCTGCTGAAGTTTGAAGACTTGTCTGGTACCCAGTGCCAAATGCCAAGCACTAATATGCCAGCAAATTTGGAAAACTCAGCAATGGCCACAGGACTGAAAAAGGTCAGTTTTCATTCCAATCCCAAAGAAAGGCAATGCCAAAGAATGCTCAAACTACCGCACAATTGCACTCATCTCACACACTAGTGAAGTAATGCTCAAAATTCTCCAAGCTAGGCTTCAGCAATATGTGAACCGTGAACTTCCAGATGTTCAAGCTGGTTTTAGAAAAGGCAGAGGAACCAGAGATCAAATTGCCAACATCCGCTGGATCATGGAAAAAGCAAGAGAGTTCCAGAAAAACATCTATTTCTGCTTTATTGACTATGCCAAAGCCTTTGACTGTGTAGATCACAATAAACTGTGGAAAATTCTGAAAGAGATGGGAATACCAGACCACCTGATCTGCCTCTTGAGAAATCTGTATGCAGGTCAGGAAGCAACAGTTAGAACTGGACATGGAACAACAGACTGGTTCCAAATAGGAAAAAGGAGTACGTCAAGGCTGTATATTGTCACCATGTTTAATTTATATGCAGAGTACATCGTGAGAAACGCTGGACTGGAAGAAACACAAGCTGGAATCAAGATTGCTGGGAGAAATATCAATAACCTCAGATATGCAGATGACACCACCCTTATGGCAGAAAGTGAAGAGGAACTCAAAAGCCTCTTGATGAAAGTGAAAGTGGAGAGTGCAAAAGCTGGCTTAAAGCTCAACATTCAGAAAACGAAGATCATGGCATCTGGTCCCATCACTACATGGGAAATAGATGGGGAAACAGTGTCAGACTTTCTTTTTCTGGGCTCCAAAATCACTGCAGATGGTGACAGCAGCCATGAAATTAAAAGACGCTTACTCCTTGGAAGGAAAGTTATGACCACCCTAGATAGCATATTCAAAAGCAGAGACATTACTTTGCCAACAAAGGTTTGCCTAGTCAAGGCTATGGTCTTTCCAGTGTTCATGTATGGATGTGAGAGCTGAACTGTGAAGAAGGCTGAGCGCCAAAGAATTGATGCTTTTGAACTGTGGTGTTGGAGAAGACTCTTGAGAGTCCCTTGGACTGCAAGGAGATCCAATCAGTCCATTCTGAAGGAGATCAGCCCTGGGATTTCTTTGGAAGGAATGATGCTAAAGCTGAAACTTCAGTACTTTGGCCACCTCATGCGAAGAGTTGACTCATTGGAGAAGACTCTGATGCTGGGAGGGATTGGGGGCAAGAGGAGAAGGGGATGACAGAGAATGAGATGGCTGGATGGCATCACTGACTCGATGGCCGTGAGTCTGAGTGAAATCCAGGAGTTGGTGATGGACAGGGAGGCCTGGTGTGCTGCGATTCATGGGGTCGCAAAGAGTTGGACAGGACTGAATGACTGATCTGATCTGATCTGATCTGACACTCCTTGAAAACATCTACTCTGTGCTCTGTGGTATACACTGTATAGTTGATTCACTTTGCTGTACAGCAGGAACTAACACAGTATTGTAAAGCAACTGTATGCCAATAAAAATTAATTTAAAAATAAAAGATAAATTTAAAAGTACATGTTTTTTAAAAATGGGGCAGGAATATAGATAGAATGGGATCATCATTAATTAATGGGTAATTGCCTCTAAAGCTCATGAATTTAATTCCCCCTTTCCTCAAATTCCCTTTGTAGTGGTCAAAATAAAGAGAAACAAAACATGAAAAAAAAAATCTTTATAAGAAAATAGGAAAGATCTTTGAACAAATTAGTAATTTAATCCCTCAGATGGAGGAATCACATACCAGTTTCTGTTCCAAAAAAATTAAGGGAAAGACTCCTTGGAAGTCCAAGTTAGGGGAGATTCCTCAGCCGAATGTCCCATCTCTAATACTTCAAACTCATAGAAATAGCTTAAAGCTGAGATGGAGTGAAGGAGCAGTTAGAGGAGGAAACTTTACCCTTGTCTTGAATCACTGAACAACCCGAGAGAGCATCTTCCTAGAATGTCCATGCAACGCCCTCAGGCCAATGGAGCTGTCCTGGGCCTTGAAGCTGGGCCCTGGTTACCAGAGAGTGACCTGGTAAGCATATGTCTCCCACTGGCCAGCACAGTACTGTTTTCATGGCATGACGTGAGACTGAATCACCAGAATTGTGCTGACACACAGATTTGGGGTGACTGTCACTTATGTTGGATCCACATGAGTTCTGGTCTCTGGGCTGCCACAACCCATGGGCTTGGACAATAGGTAAGGAACCGTGCAGGTGTTCACCCATCAAGGTTCCAACCGCAAGCTGCCACCAGTCTTTAGCATCGAAGGGTGCTGGGGTGGAGACAGACATCCTTCGAGAGAGTCATTTCCTAGGCAGATTGATAAGGAGTCTGCTACTGCTGCTAAGTCGCTTCAGTCGTGTCCGACTCTGTGCGACCCCACAGACGGAAGCCCACCGGGTTCCCTCGTCCCTGGGATTCTCCAGGCAAGAATACTGGAGTGGGTTGCCATTTCCTTCCCCAATGCATGAAAATGAAAAGTGAAAGTGAAGTCGCTCAGTCGTGTCCGACTCTTAGCGACCCCATGGACTGGAGGCCACCAGGATCCTCCGTCCATGGGATTTTCCAGGCAAAAGTACTGGGGTGGGGTGCCATTGCCTTCCCGGATAAGGAGTCTAGGGGTCCCCAAAAGAGAGGGGTCTGGAATTCTCAAGGAGGAAAAAGGACAAACTTTTTTTCTTTCTCCACATTCCTTAGGATTATACAACAATAATGTATCCGGCCTGAGGACAGTGTTAATGTAAATTAGGGGGGTAGACCTAGTCTTTTCCAGGATGTATCCTGCCTGAAGACAGTGTTATCTTAAAATGTAAATTAGGGGGGTAGACCTGGTCTTTTCCAGGATATATCCTGCCTGAGAAATCTTCAAATGTAAATTAGGTCTTTACAACCTGAGACAGTCTTTAGAGTATATAACTTCATTGCTAACACTAGCAAAGGGGTACTCTTTCTACCTCCTTCTGACGCCTATGTCAGAAGCTTTCTCTATCTCCTTTATACTTTAATAAAACTTTATTACACAAGAGCTCTGAGCAATCAAGCCTCATCTCTGGCCCCGGATTGAATTCTTCTCCTCCGGGGGCCAAGAAGCCCGGTGTCTTCGCGTGATTCAACAACAACCTTTCATCTTGGGGGCTCGTCCGGGATCCTTCAGGACAAGGTAAGGATGCTTGGAGCTTTAGTTCTTTGTTCTTAGCGAACACGTCTTCTGCTGTGCTTTGCTAACTCTACCATGTGCTTGTGTGAATGAATGGCATGCCCTGCATGAAGCAAGAAGCAAGTAAAGAGCCCTGCTCTGCGGTTCCATGGTGATCTCATACGGCTCATGGCAGAAACCTGTTGGGGGGTTATACCGACCTGCCAATGCCAAGAGGCACCCAATGTCTCCTTTGGGAACCGACCAGAAATGGGCAAAGCGTGTGGACCGAACTCTCCTTTCTCGGTCAAACTTTTCGGTCTCTTTGACCATATCATAACTCCTTAGGAATTAGAAGTACTAACCTAATCTTTGGAATCATAGACTTTCAAGGGACTGGTGATCTATACTGTTACTGTATACTGTGGCTTAGGTTCCAAACTTGGATTGGTAGTCAAGAAAGCGCCTAAGCTCACTAGGAATTGAAAGTTCGGGAGCTAGATGGAGCTCTAGCTCCCAGAACATCTCTGAGGTTAAAGGTTACTCAGATTGAGACTGCAATGGGTTTTTTTCCTTTGGTAACGCCAGCTCTTAGTGGATCAGAGGAGGTTGTTATACTGGTGTGGTGATGCTTGGAAAGAACATCTCAGTTTCATGTTCGTGTCGGTCTTATTGTAGTCAGAGAATACTCAGGGTCGTGCACAGGCACTCAGGTGACGAATGTTTTCCCCAGTAGTCTTAGCTTGGCAGGCATTCCGGAAGGTTACTCTGATTCACCCCGGGTGACATCAGAGACAAACAAGGGTAAAGGTGAAGAGCTGGACATCAAGTAGGGATGCTATCTAGTCTACCCCTAGTACATCCTCACCCCATCTCGGTGGTAGAACCGGGAGGGACGCGGACTGCGCCTGCATCGGTAAGGGACAGACTAAGTCCGACCAGGAAGGAAAAGCTTTTGGTGTAACGTCTGTCTACACCCCCATCTAGAGCAGGGAGGGACGCCTCTGGTAGAAAAATGGCGCTGGTCACTTTTTTTCTCTCTTACAGATGGGAGTTAACAATTCCAGACCCCTCTCTCTTTGGGGACCCCTAGACTCCTTATCAATCTGCCTAGGAAATGACTCTCTCACCTTCACCCTGTGTGCCCACTACCAGAGTGGCCATGCTGCCCCTTCTGCAGCTTCTGCATGAGGTGCCAGGTAGTCCTCTGGGCATGACCAGACCAAGCTCTTCCAATGAGATCATTGTTCTAAAATGCCAAAGAGCCCTTATAACTCATGTCCTTTTTTGCCTGATACAATCTGTGGCAACATATTCTTCTAGATCAGTCTTAATCTGTGCTGGGTGAGAGACAGACATTCTTTGGGAAAACAGGACCATTTTTCTTGTTTGGCCTATAGGCGAAACAAGATCTATCCTTTCTGTTTACAACAGGGGTGCTGTCGACATTGAAAGACATCGTGTTCTAGAAACAGGATTACTGTGTTAAGAGTTCAAAGGAAGGTGCTGTTGGAAGGTGTGGAAGATGTGTCATTCTACATTTATGCTACAAAATTTCAAGGTGTAAATTTAACATGACCAGAAAATCAATTATCATTCACATTTGCCTTCACACTCTGACAAAGACTTGCATTGAGGGCAACTAAAACAAAGCACAGAAACAGTGTTTGGGAGTCCTTGGAAACTTGTATTCACAGACAACTTTGAATAATGTGGCATCACAGGGAACAATATAACCAGCATTACATAAGATATTAAGGAACTTGAGAGTCAAGAAAATCTATATTGTTTCAATGCAAACAGGTTCAGAAAAAATGTTTTTAAAAAACATTTTTAAACCATTTTAAATATAAGTATGCATAATTAACCTATCATGTGTTAGTTTCAAGTGTATAGTGAAATAATTCAGATATAGATATAGAGATATATCATGTATATACTTTTTCAGATTCTTTTCGATTATAGGTTATTATAAGATATTGAATATGGCTCCTTATGGTATACAGTAGGTCCTTATCTGTGTTATATACAGTGCTGTGTATATGTTAATTTCAAACTGCTAATTTATCTCTCCCCTCACCCTATTATTTCCTTTCAGTTCAGTTCAGTCCAGTCGCTCAGTCGTGTCCGACTATTTGTGACCCCATGAATCGCAGCACGCCAGGCCACCCTGTCTATCACCAACTCCCGGAGTTCACTCAGACTTACGGCCATCGAGTCAGTGAAGCCATCCAGCCATCTCATCCTCTGTCGTCCCCTTCTCCTCCTGCCCTCAATCCCTCCCAGCATCAGAGTCTTTTCCAATGAGTCAACTCTTCGCATGAGGTGGCCAAAGTACTGGAGTTTCAGCTTTAGCATCATTCCTTCCAAAGAACACCCAGGGCTGATCTCTTTTAGAATGGACTGGTTGGACCTCCTTGCAGTCCAAGGGACTCTCAAGAGTCTTCTCCAACACCACAGTTCAAAAGCATCAATTCTTCGGCGCTCAGCCTTCTTCACAGTCCAGCTCTCACATCCATACATGACCACAGGAAAGACCATAGCCTTGACTAGACGGACCTTTGTTGGCAAAGTAATGCCTCTGCTTTTGAATATGCTATCTAGGTTGGTCATAACTTTTCTTCCAAGGAGTAAGCATCTTTTAATTTCATGGCTGCAGTCATTATCTGCAGTGATTTTGGAGCCCAGAAAAATAAAGTCTGACACTGTTTCCACTGTTTTCCCATCTATTTCCCATGAAGTGATGGGACCAGGTGCCATGATCTTCGTTTTCTGAATGTTGAGCTTTTTCACTCTCCTCTTTCACTTTCATCAAGAGGCTTTTTAGTTCCTCTTCACTTTCTGCCATAACCATAAATTTGTCTTCTGTGTTTGTGAGTCTATTTCTATTTTGTAAATAAGCTCATTTGTATCTTTTTTTAGATTCAATATATAAGTGATATTATAGGATAATTGTCTTTCTCCATCTGACTTACTTCATTTAATATGATAATCTCTAGGTCCATCCATGTTGCTGTAGTATTCCACTGTATATACATACCACATCTTCTTTATCCATTCCTCTGTGATGGCCATTTAGGTTGCTTCCATGTCTTGGCTATTGTAAACAATGCTGAAGTGAACACTGGCGTACATGTATCTTTTCAAATCAGAATTTTTTCCAGATAAATTCCTAGGAGTGGGATTGCTAGATTATATTGTAACTGTATCTATAAGTTTTTAAGGAAACATTATACTGTTCTCCATAGTGGCTGTATCAACTTACATTTTCACTTAACAGTAGAGAAGCATTCCTTTTTCTCCACACATTTTCTAGCATTTATTGTTGGTAGACTTTTTGATGATGGCTATTGATACTTTTGAACTGTCCTGTTGGAGAAGACTCTTTAGAGTCCCCTGGACTGCAAGGAGATACAACCAGTCCATCCTAAAGGAAATCAGTCCTAAATATTCATTGGAAGGACTGATGCTAAAGCTGAAGCTCCATGCTTTGGCCACCTGACGTGAAGAACTGACTCATTGGAAAAGACCCTGATGCTGGGAAAGATTGAAGGCAGGAGGAGAAGGGGACGACAGAGGATAAGATGGTTGGATGGCATCACTGACTCGATGGACATTAGTTTGAATAAGTTCCGGGAGTTGGTGATGGACAGGGAAGAGTGGCGTGCTACAGTCCATGGGGTCGCAAATAGTCAGACACAACTGAGCAACTGAACTGAACTGATTCTGATCAATGTCACATCAGATACCTCATTGTTTTTTGGTTTGCTTGTTTCTAGTAATTAGTGATACTGAGCATCTTTTCAAGTAACTGTTGGCCATCTGTATGTCCTCTTTGGAGAAATATCTATTAAGTCTTCTGCCTATTTTTTGACTGAGTTGTTTGGGGTTTTGATATTAAGCTGTATGAGCTGTTTGTATGTTTTGGAAATTAATTTCTTGTCAGTAGCATCATTTGCAAATATTTTCTTCCAGTCTGCAGGTTGTCTTTTCATTTTGTTTATGGCACGGCTTTACACATAATTACTAGCTTTTTTTCAAGGTAAAGGCATAGGAAATTTCTCAGGGATTGTGTACTTGACAATAAGTAGAGCATTATTTAAAAAAAAAAAAAAAAAAGAACAAGATGATTCCTGGAACTAAACAGGAAGAAATGGTGCCTGGGTGCTAGACAGAGCTTTCGTATGCATTGATGGACAATAAACAAACACATAAGTATCTCTTCTTTAGCCACTGTTCTGAATCTTCACTGACAATTCACTATACCTTACATGGGCCCATGGATTTATAATATAAACTTTAACCAATTCTTACATAAACAGTATTTGCCCAGGACCCTGCACACCTTAGAAATAGCTCATAAGTTGTAGGTCTGAGATGGAGGTTTGCATGCCAGTGGTTTACTGAAAAGTGCCTCTTGAGAATGACACTCAATAGTGAGTAAATAAATCCAGTAAACTTTACAAAAGATGCCTAAACAAATATAATGTAATTATAATATTCAATACAAATTTTAAAATAATTCTAAAGAGAGAGTTCATAATATATAAAATAACACAAAAATGCTTCATCTAAAAGGCCAGATTATTCCATGAAAATTTAGTGTATGGTGGTCACTAAAAGAAGTAGTCATAAATATAAAACATTTCTTGCTTTATATAGGAAGAGAGTAAATATATTTAGAAAAGACACGGGTTTTAATTAAATTTCAGTAGAATAAAAGTAATTGTGAAACAAGACACATTACCAAAAAAAGGCAAGGCAGGTCACAGAAATACTGCAGAAGGCAGCCAAAGAAAAATAAGGAAGCATAAAAATGACAGAAGTTTAAATAACAGAAGTAGAACAAGATATTTCAGATATACATTGAATACATCAAGTTTAAGCTCATCTGTTTTTTAAAACATTTACTCAAGTATAGTTGATTTACAATGTTGTATCAATTAAGCTCATCTATTAAGTTCAGATCAGTTCAGTTCAGCCACTCAGTCGTGTCCGACTCTGCAACCCCATTGACTGCAGCAGGTCAGGCCTTCCTGTCCATCGCCCATTCCCAGAGTTTACTCAAACTCATGTCTATTGAGTCAGTGGTGTCATCCAACCATCTCATCCTCTGTCGTCCCTTCTTCTCCTGCCTTCAATCTTTCCCAGCATCTGGGGCTTCTCAAATGAGTCATCTCTTCACATCAGGTGACCAAAATATTAGAGTTTCAGCTTCAACATTAATCCTTCCAGTGAATATTCAGGACTGACTTCCTTTAGGATGGACTGGAAGGATCTCCTTGCAGTCCAAGGGACTCTCAAGAGTCTTCTCCAACACCACAGTTCAAAAGCATCAATTCTTGTGCACTCAGGTTTCTTTATAGTCCAACTGTCATATCCATATATGACTACTGGAAAAACCATAGCCTTGACTAGACGGACCTTTGTTGGCAAAGTAATGTCTCTGCCTTTTAATATGCTGTCTAGGTTGGTCATAATATTCCTTCCAAGGAATAAGTGTATCATAATTTCATGGCTGCAGTCACCATCTGCAGTGATTTTGGAGCCCCCTCAAATAAAGTCTGCCACTGTTTCCTCATTTATTTGCCATGAAGTGAAGAGCTGGGCCTGACTGAGCAACTTCACTTTCACTTTTCACTTTTCACTTTCAGGCATTGGAGAAGGAAATGGCAACCCACTCCAGTATTCTTGCCTGGAGAATCCCAGGGACAGAGGAGCCTGGTGGGCTGCCGTCTATGGGGTAGCAGAAAGTCAGACACGACTGAAGCGACTTAGCAGCAGCAGCAGATGGGACCGGATGCCATGATCTTAGTTTTCTGAATGTTGAGCTTTAAGCCAACTTTTTCACTCTCCTCTTTCACTTTCATCAAGAGGCTCTTTAGTTCTTCTTCACTTCAAGCTCATCTATTAAGGCATCTCAGATTTGTTTGGTAAACTAAATGCAAATGACTACTATTTAATGAGACATACCTGGAACAAAATAACATAGGAAATATAAAATAAAAGGATGATTGGACTTATGTTACTGACAGTATTTAACACTAGGTAACATACAAAATGTATCAAATGTAGGCTACTAAATTATTTTAGAAAAAAACTTTAAAAAGCTTTTTTGTGCAACATGTATTTATAATCAAAACACACAAAGCATAAGAAGAATGTTTCCATGAGCAAAATCTTCAGGGAAGAGAAAACCTGCATAACAATATCTGCAAGGGCAGGAGATATAAGAATGATCAGAGATGGAATAGAAAATATGTTTTTTACAAGATTTAAAGGTACAATTGAATGAAAAAAGATTATCAAAGCATCGAGCTTGAAACTGTATCAAGTAGAACTTCTAATAATAAAAAATATTAAGTGCAAATAGATAAAGTTAAAAGCTACTTAGACACAGCTAAAGATACATTGTGAACTGGGTAGTTGACAAAATTTGTTTCCCAAATTTTACATAAAGAGAGTGGAAATATGCAAAAAATTGAGGGGATGTAAAATATGAAGTGACATGTTCCAATATATATCTAATTACAGGTTATAATAGAGCTTATAAAGATAATAAAGGAGAAGCATCATTCAAAGAATGGCTGAGACTTCCTTCAAATTGTTGAAAGGCATCATCCTTGGACTCAGGATTCAGGAAATCCAACAATTCCCAACAGGATGAACCAAAAAAACATCTAGAAAATTTTAGCATAATTTCAAGAAAAAAGACAAAGATATTAATATTAACCAGACAAAACAGATAGATTACATGCAAGCAAAAAAGTTGTAAGAGTGTGAAACAATATTTTCAAAGTGCAGGGAGGAAATAGTATCAACTGAGGACCGTTATACTCAGTAGAACTATCTTTCAAACACAAAGGTGAAATTAAGGCATTTTGAGACAAATATCAATGGAAAAAAGTTAACTATTAGCACTAACAAGAAAGAAGAATGAACTTCAAGAAAAATGTAAATGATCACAGAAGGTGTGAGATGCCAGAAAGACAAACAAGAAATGGTAGGGATTTACCTTGGACTGCAAGGAGATCAACCAGTCCATTCTGAAGGAGATCAGCCCTGGAATTTCTTTGGAAGGAATGATGCTAAAGCTGAAACTCCAGTATTTTGGCCACCTCATGTGAAGAGTTGACTCATTGGCGAAGACTCTGAT
>CAKXYN010000833.1:0-13584 GCA_935064755.1 Tragelaphus eurycerus | reverse complement strand
ACAACCGGGAGAAATATCAATAACCTCAGATATGCAGATGATACCACCCTTATGGCAGAAAGTGAAGAGGAACTCAAAAGCCTCTTGATGAAAGTGAAAGTGGAGAGTGAAAAGGTTGGCTTAAAGCTCAACATTCAGAAAACGAAGATCATCGCATCTGGTCCCATCACTACATGGGAAATAGATGGAGAAACAGTGGAAACAGTGTCAGACTTTATTTTTCTGGGCTCCAAAATCACTGCAGATGGTGACTGCAGCCATGAAATTAAAAGACGCTTACTCCTTGGAAGGAAGGTTATGACCAACCTAGGTAGCATATTCAAAAGCAGAGACATCACTTTACCAACAAAGGTTCGCCTAGTCAAGGCTATGGTCTTTCCTGTGGTCATGTATGGATGTGAGAGCTGGACTGTGAAGAAGGCTGGGCGCCGAAGAATAGATGCTTTTGAACTGTGGTGTTGGAGAAGACTCTTGAGAGTCCCTTGGACTGCAAGGAGATCCAACCAGTCCATTCTGAAGGAGATCAGACCTGGGATTTCTTTGGAGGGAATGATGCTCAAGCTGAAACTCCAGTATTTTGGCCACCTCATGCGAAGAGTTGACTCATTGGAGAAGACTCTGATGCTGGGAGGGATTGAGGGCAGGAGGAGAAGGGGACGACAGAGGATGAGATGGCTGGATGGCATCACTGACTCGATGAATGTGAGTCTGAGTGACCTGCGAGAGCTGATGATGGATAGGGAGGCCTGGCGTGCTGCGGTTCATGGGGTCGCAAAGAGTCGGACACGACTGAGCGACTGATCTGATCTGATCTGATGTCTGCTGCTGCTGCTGCTGCTAAGTCAGTTCAATCATGTCCGACTCTGTGCGACCCCATAGATGGCAGCCCACCAGCCTCTCCCGCCCCTGGGATTCTCCATGTAAGAACATGGGAGGGGGTTGCCATTTCCTTCTCCAATGCATGAAAGTGAAAAGTGAAAGGGAAGTCACTCGGTCATGCCCGATTCTTCACAACCCCATGGACTGCAGCCTACCAGGCTCCTCCATCCATGGGATTTTCCAGGCAGGAGTACTGGAGTGGGGTGCCATCGCCTTCTCCATATATGTATGTCTACATATGTATATAAATGACAGTGTCAGGTGGTAAGTTTCTGAATTTTCAGTGATACCAAAGAGAGTGTTGCAGGAATTTAGGAGGATGTTGTGTGGCTATGTACTACTGTGGTCGGGAGAGAAGAACAGCAGCTCTGGGAGGGGCTGGGACATGGCCTGAGCCCTGACTGATGGGAAGTGAACAGGATGTTTGAGATGAATGAACAGAATTCGCTTCCTATGACAGTTGTTTGGCAAGGATGTTATGAACATTCATAAATCTACACTAAAGATAGAGTGGCAAAACATGGCCAGAGATTAAAAGAATAATCTTACTAACTACCTTCAGAGGAGTTATAATGGATGAGAAGCCAGAAGTTCCTGATTCAGCAACATTAACTCAGTGTTTTTTCAGTGTTCTGGTGCCAATAGTACCACTTTAAAAAAAATAAGTTTAATAAAAGTTGATTAAATGATGGAAAAGCTTGACATGACATTTATTATATATATATATGTATTATATATATATATATTGTATTGTATATATTCCTGCTTGATGCTTTAAAAATTATGATCATAAGATACATGAAGGGTGTAGACAATTAGCATCTTAAGATCAGTATCAAGACTATTTGAAACCAAAGGAGGAAGATTAGTCTAATTAAAAGTTACTTCTTCTTTAGTAAAGAGAGCTGTATTCCTCAAGAATTACGCTTAAACATATTTTTATTTTTAGCTATATTTTGCTATCTCATTACATGAAAGAAATTTTAATCTAGTTACTTTGTTTTCTTTACCCAGCTGTTCTTCCCCGACCTCTTTCAAAGCATTAACAACAAAATATTTAAGCTGATTTTGTCCAGAAATTTTCACTGTGCATGTAGAGTATCCTGCTCATGGCCTCCCTGTGTGGTGTTTATTCCCTGGTACTTAACTGGCAGGTTTCTCTGAACTTTAATGTCTAGAACCCAGTACCTGAAGTGCTGAGAGATCTCCCCCTTCAGTTCAGTTGCTCAGCTGTGTCCAGCTCTTTGCGACCCCATGGACTGCAGCACACCAGCCTCCCTGTCCATCACCAACTCCTGGAGTTTACTCAAACTCATGTCCATTGAGTTGGTGATGCCATCCAACCATCTCATCCTCTGTTGTCCCCTTCTCCTCCCACCTTCAATCTTTCTCAGCATCAGGGTCTTTTCCAATGAATCACTTCTTCACATCGGGTGGCCAAAGTATTGGAGTTTCAGCTTCAGTATCAGTCCTTCCAATGAATATTCAGGACTGATTTCCTTTAGGACGGACTGATAGGGTCTCCTTGCAGTCCAAGGGACTCTCAAGAGTCGTCTCCAACACCACAGTTTGAAAGCATCAATTCTTTGGTGCTCAGCTTTCTTTATAATCCAACTCTCACATCCATACATGACTACTGGAAATACATAGCTTTGACTAGACAGACCTTTGTTGGCAAAGTAATGTCTTTGCTTTTTAATAAGCTCTCTAGGTTGGTCATAACTTTTCTACCAAGGAGCAAGCGTCTTTTGATTTCGTGGCTGCAGTCACCATCTGTGGTGATTTTGGAGCCCCAAAAATAAAGTCAGCCACTGTTTCCACTGTTTCTCCATCTATTTGCGAAGAAGTGATGGGACCAGATGCCATGATCTTAGTTTTCTGAATGTTGTTTTAAGCCAACTTTATCACTCTCATCTTTTCAGTTTCCTCAAGAGCCTCTTTAGTTCTTCGCTTTCTGCCATAATGGTGGTGTCATCTGCATAAGTGAGCTCATTGATATTTCTCCCAGCAATCTTGATTCCAGCTTGTGCTTCACCCAACCCAGCATTTCTCATGATGTACTCTGCATATGTTAAATAATCAGGGTGACAATATACAGCCTTGACATACTCCTTTTCTTGTAGGCAAACCATTTGATTTCTGCTCCCCTTCAGATCAGATCAGATCAGATCAGTCGCTCAGTCGTGTCCGACTCTTTGCGACCCCATGAACCGCAGCACGCCAGGCCTCCCTGTCCATCACCAGCTCCCGGAGGTCACTCAGACTCGCATCCATCGAGTCAGTGATGCCATCCAGCCATCTCATCCTCTGTCGTCCCCTTCTCCTCCTGCCCTCAATCCCTCCCAGCATCAGAGTCTTCTCCAATGAGTCAACTCTTCGCATGAGGTGGCCAAAATACTGGAGTTTCAGCTTTAGCATCATTCCTTCCAAAGAAATTCCAGGATTGATCTCCTTCAGAATGGACTGGTTGGATTTTCTTGCAGTCCAAGGGACTCTCAAGAGTCTTCTCCAACACCACACTTCAAAAGCATCAATTCTTCGACGCTCAGCCTTCTTCACAGTCCAGCTCTCACATCCATACATGACCACAGGAAAGACCATAGCCTTGACTAGGCGAACCTTTGTTGGTAAAGTGATGTCTCTGCTTTTGAATATGCTATCTAGGTTGGAAATAACTTTCCTTCCAAGGAGCAAGCGTCTTTTAATTTCATGGCTGCAGTCACCATCTGCAGTGATTTTGGAGCCCAGAAAAACAAAGTCTGACACTGTTTCCACTGTTTCCCCACCTATTTCCCATGTAGTGATGGGACCAGATGCCATGATCTTCATTTTCTGAATGTTGAGCTTTAAGCCAACCTTTTCACTCTCCACTTTCACTTTCATCAAGAGGCTTTTTAGCCCCTCTTCACTTTCTGCCATAAGGGTGGTGTCATCTGCATATCTGAGGTTATTGATATTTCTCCCGGCAATCTTGATTCCAACTTCTGTTTCTTCCAGTCCGGCATTTCTCATGATGTACTCTGCATATAAGTTAAATAAACATGGTGACAATATGCAGCCTTGACGTACTCCTTTTCCTATTTGGAACCAGTCTGTTGTTCCATGACCAGTTCTAACTGTTGCTTCCTGACCTGCATACAGATTTCTTAAGAGGCAGATCAGGTGGTCTGGTATTCCCATCTCTTTCAGAATTTTCCATAGTTTATTGTGATCCACACAGTCAAAGGCTTTGGCATAGTCAATAAAGCAGAAATAGATGTTTTTCTGGAACTCTCTTGCTTTTTCCATGATCCAGCGGATGTTGGCAATTTGATCTCTGGTTCCTCTGCCTTTTCTAAAACCAGCTTGAACATCAGGAAGTTCACGGTTCACATATTGCTGAAGCCTGGCTTGGAGAATTTTGAGCATTACTTTACTAGCGTGTGAGATGAGTGCAATTGTTCGGTAGTTTGAGCACTCCTTGGCATTGCCTTTCTTTGGGATTGGGATGAAAACTGACCTTTTCCAATCTTGTGGCCACTGCTGAGTTTTCCAAATTTGCTGGCATATTGAGTGTAGCACTTTCACAGCATCATCATTCAGGATTTGGAATAGCTCCACTGGAATTCCATCACCTCCACTAGCTTTGTTCGTAGTGATGCTTTCTAAGGCCCATTTGACTTCACATTCCAAGATGTCTGGCTCTAGGTCAGTGATCACATCATCATGATTATCTGGGTCTTGAAGCTCTTTTTTGTACAGTTCTTCTGTGTATTCTTGCCACCTCTTCTTAATATCTTCTGCTTCTGTTAGGTTCATACCATTTCGGTCCTTTATCGAGCCCATCTTTGCATGAAATGTTCCTTTGGTATCTCTGATTTTCTTGAAGAGATCCCTAGTCTTTCCCATTCTGTTGTTTTCCTCTATTTCTTTGCATTGATCACTGAAGAAGGCTTTCTTATCTCTTCTTGCTATTCTTTGGAACTCTGCATTCAGATGTTTATATCTTTCCTTTTCTCCTTTGCTTTTCGCTTCTCTTCTTTTCACAGCTATTTGTAAGGCCTTCCCAGACAGCCATTTTGCTTTTTTGCATTTCTTTTCCATGGGGATGGTCTTGATCCCTGTCTCCTGTACAATGTCACGAACCTCATTCCATAGTTCATCAGGCACTCTATCTATCAGATCTAGGCCCTTAAATCTATTTCTCACTTCCACTGTATAATCATAGGGATTTGATTTAGGTCATACCTGAATGGTCTAGTAGTTTTCTCTACTTTCTTCAATTTCAGTCTGAATTTGGCAATAAGGAGTTCATGGTCCGAGCCACAGTCAGCTCCTGGTCTTGTTTTTGCTGATTGTATAGAGCTTCTCCATCTTTGGCTGCAAAGAATATAATCGATCTGATTTCGGTGTTGACCATCTGGTGATGTCCATGTATAGAGTCTTCTCTTGTGTTGTTGGAAGAGGGTATTTGCTATGACCAGTGCATTTTCTTGGCAAAACTCTATTAGTCTTTGCCCTGCTTCATTCCGTATTCCTAGGCCAAATTTGCCTGTTACTCCAGGTGTTTCTTGACTTCCTACTTTTGCATTCCAGTCCCCTATAATGAAAAGGACATCTTTTTTGGGTGTTAGTTCTAAAAGGTCTTGTAGGTCTTCATAGAACCTTTCAACTTCAGCTTCTTCGGCGTTACTGGTTGGGGCATAGACTTGGATTACTGTGACATTGAATGGTTTGCCTTGGAAACGAACAGAGATCATTCTATCGTTTTTGAGATTGCATCCAAGTACTGCATTTCGGACTCTTTTGTTGACCATGATGGCCACTCCATTCCTTCTGAGGGATTCCTGCCCACAGTAGTAGATATAATGGTCATCCGAGTTAAATTCACCCATTCCAGTCCATTTTAGTTCGCTAATTCCTAGAATGTCGACATTCACTCTTGCCATCTCTTGTTTGACCACTTCCAATTTGCCTTGATTCATGGACCTGACATTCCAGGTTCCTATGCAATATTGCTCTTTACAGCATCGGACTTTGCTTCTATCACCAGACACATCCACAGCTGGGTATTCTTTTTGTTTTGGCTCCATCCCTTCATTCTTTCTGAAGTTATTTCTCCACTGATCTCCAGTAGCATATTGGGCCCCTACTGACCTGGGGAGTTTCTCTTTCAGTATCCTATCATTTTGTCTTTTCATACTGTTCATGGGGTTCTCAAGGCAAGAATACTGTAGTGGTTTGCCATTCCCTTCTCCAGCGGACCACACGGCTTCCCATAAAAGGGAGTTTTGGAGGATAATTTCCCAGGAAATCTCCAGTGGTTTTAAGATCAAAGACTGGTTTTGATGCCCTATCTCATTCCTTCCATCTGTTTTGAGTTCTGTTCTCCTGGTTAGCAGAAGCTTTTAAAAACTCATTGATTATTTTACAGCTTCACAGGTGAGAGCAGAGGCTTCCCAAGGGCCAATCCAGTTCCATTTGAGGTTGGACCAGTCATCCAGCCAACCAGTGGTTGTCCTCTGGTTCTCATCAACTGTCTTGTTCTGTGCAGAGTGAAGACGGTGTGCAGAGTGAAGGGACAGGCAGAAACGCTTCAAATGTCCAAGAACCAGCTCACTCTTGACCCTTGTTTCCCAGCAGGTATGACGGATTTGTTTGAGTTCTGAGCTGCTGGAGAGTCTGATTGGATCTCCATGCTAACCAAAACGTTCAGCACTGGTGCATCGCATATTGACTGATTTCTAACTTGAAGTCCTGGGGTCTTCCTGGAGGAAAGGATAGCAGGGACTTGTTCTTGTGTATTGTCAGTGGTGGTGTCTTAGATCAAATGCCTGTGAAGTTCCAAAATGTGACCCAAGTCAGGTGACTCAACCCTCTTTCCCATGTAGAGAACAGCGTAAGGGACGTCTCTCCTCAGCGAGTACTTGAACTGTGTATTCTCATCTTCATCATGGTAATGTAGCGAACTCTTCATGCTTGACAATGAAAAGATGGACAGTTCAAACCAGATGATTATAATCCACGTGGCTCTGGATGTAATAAAGACAGTCATATGTTGAGACACAATCTATTTCTTATGCACATATTCCAATTACATATGTTTGAGTTTAATTGTATTCTGCATCAAATTATACTCCTCTCTTGACTTGGCCCACATCGTCATGGACCGTGAGGCACAGAAAGACAGCTAGGGAGGCACCAAACTGACCCTCCACTGGTGGTTATTTGAGAGCTGATCATAAGGCAATGGCACCCCACTCCAGTACTCTTGCCTGGAAAATCCCATGGATGGAGGAGCCTGGTGGGCTGCAGTCCATGGGGTCGCAAAGAGTCGGACACCACTGAGCAACTTCACTTTCACTTTTCACTTTCATGCACTGGAGAAGGAAATGGCAACCCACTCCAGTGTTCTTGCCTGGAGAATCCCAGGGATGGGGAAGACTGGTGGGCTGCCGTCTGTGGGGTCGCACAGAGTCGGACACAACTGAAGTGACTTAGCAGCAGCATAAGGCTTCAAGTTCACCCACTGGCTGCAGTGGGTGCTGCCCCTACATCAGTAGCACAGAAACCTTCCTGTTGTACCAGAACGTCCATCTAAAAATGGATAACATCAGTAGGAAGGCTGGGGCAGAAGGTAACACTGCCCCAGCAGGTTAACAGCCCTTGAAAACCAACCAATCTCAGGTCCCCTGGAAACTAGAGAGGCCTATAGCTGTCACGAACAGCTCAGACCACATAGATCTCATAGGAGACTCAGTCTGGCGCTCTGGGGATCAGAGCAGATGATAGAAAATCTCTTTCTATACAACTGTGTGTTCTTTGGGAGAAAAGATTGGGGTGGGGGAGCAAACTGATTTCCAAAAATCTACACTATAGAAAGTTAAACAGCTTTCTTCAGCCTTTAATATTCTGGTTTGATTGCAAATCTCTAAGAGGGGGAAATAAAAGGGAGCTTTTCCCAAATGTTTTTCAACTGGGATTCTGTCTTCTCTGGGAATCACTCACATTTCAATGTGCACAAATGCGCCCCTGTGCCCCAGCCCTAACCCAGTTTGGAGAATGCTAGCTGGAGAAGTCAGGGAATCTCCCACTGTCCAAGGTTGCCAGATCTGCTGAGACTCAGCTCCCAGGTCGGTGGGAATCAGCTCCCAGACAGTCCAAAGGGTTAGCCTTCACAATCGGACCTCCACACGCTTGGTGGTATGTGAATGCTTGCTAAGGTTACATCAATACATGGATTAAAAAAATTGAAGATCCACAGCCTGCCTGTGCACCCTTTCCAAAGGTTGCTCTGCCGAGAGCTGAGCAGCAGTGAGTGGTCCCAGGTGGGCAGAGGGTCTTGCTTTCTACAAAGACCTCTCCATAAAGGTGAGACCTGCCCTCTATCCCTCTGCTTACTATGATGAGTTTCTCCAGGGCCCACAGATCTTTTGAGTGCCAGACAAAACAGTGCTTTTTGAGAAAGTGAAAGTCTGTTGATTTAGTATTAAATCTGTTTCCAACTCAGATCATTTCTAATACTTTGTTTTCATGAAATTTGAGGGAAGACCAAGTTGAGCTCTGTCAAAAGTTAGATCATTAAAAATCATTTTGATGATAGATCACCCTATCAGAGGGAGCTCGGTAATGGACATTATTAAGATAAAGTTCCTTTCGTTTTCATGAAAAATGTTGCATAGTGTGTACAATAACTGTAAGAACAATAATTGTAAAATGAGATTAATGTTGGTGAGGATTGCCATCTATTTTAGGAAATAGAGGCATCTTAATTTAGCAAGTCTGATGAAAACTTTTTTCCAATAACATTGTACTTTTTATATGTAATAATTATTTATGAAATCCTGTTGTGATAAATTACATATCAATAGTACCTATCATGATAGTTCATTCTAGAATTATTTCTTTAGTATCTAGAGCTACTTGGCTACAGCATTTAAACATTACCTTCAAATTAAAATGTACAAAAATAAATTCAAGTTATATACATTCTTTTGCTGCAGATTAATATGAGTGATCAATGAAAGGATTTTAGACATAAAATTATGTGAAAAAAGTAGAGTGGAAATACAACTTTAAGGCATAAATGGAATAACTTTTGCCTACTAAAGATAAGCTTGTAGGTGTATACTAATATGAAGTAAAGTGGATCTCAAATTGCTGTGGCATTAGATTGTCCTGGAACCAGTGAAGAAGTCATATTAGGATTCTACTTTTAAATGTTTCCTACTTCTGTTTCACCACAGACTATATCCTTTGCGACTATTTAGATGGATGAAGAAATGTTTTAGATGTTAGCTTAAACAGGTGTGAAATGTTATATAGTGTGTGTGGTTTTTTTTTTTGTTGTTAAGATAGTATCTATATGCATTTTGAAATATGCACAAATGAATACTTTGAAAAGACATATAGTTTGAAGGAAATCAGCCCTGGGATTTCTTTGGAAGGAATGATGCTAAAGCTGAAACTCCAGTATTTTGGCCACCTCATGCGAAGAGTTGACTCATTGGAGAAGACTCTGGTGCTGGGAGGGATTGAGGGGAGGAGGAGAAGGGGACGACAGAGGATGAGATGGCTGGATGGCATCACTGACTCGATGGATGTGAGTCTGGGTGACCTCCGGGAGCTGGTGATGGATAGGGAGGCCTGGCATGCTGCAGTTCATGGGGTCGCAAAGAGTTGGACACGACTGAGCGACTGATCTGATCTGATCTGATAGTTTAAAGAATTATTTTAAGGGTTAACCAAGCAGAAAATTGAAGGTCTCTATATCCAACAACACATAATAAAAATGAAAAAACAGGGGTCCAGAAATGGCTCCATTTGGTCTGGTTCAGGCTCATTCCACACTTCGTCCCACTGCCCTCCTTCTAGTGCAGGATCCAGGTCTAACAGGTCCTGAGCTCCAATATAATGTCCCATGTTACCACTACTCTCCTCCTCCCACGCGTGGCACTCATTTCTTTTACACTTAATGACAATCATGTTGACTTGGCCCTGGGACCACCTCATGGAACTATCTGGGGAGTCATCATCCACTGGCCCACGCTCCCTGCCTCACTCTTGCCTCAAATCCCAGAAAGCCTCAGACAATAGAAAGCCCAAGTTTGAGCCTAGGCCCTAAGCCCTTGTCCATCTATCATCTGAACGATGGCTATTAATTTGTGCATTTGCAGTTTTCAAATGCCTCCCTCTTTATACTTCCTCTTTTCCTCTTTACCACAACCTGCTGTGATAGATGAAGGTAGAAGATGGATGTATGGATGGATAGGTAGGTAAGTAGAAAGAAGAAATGGGCTCAGAGGATTTAAATGGTTTGCCTGTGATGACACAGCAAGAAATGATGGAGTTAGTATTTGGAAGCAGGTCACCTGTCTTCAGACTCTTTGCCTTATGCACGTAATCACTGAACCCAAGTCCAAGGTCAAAGAAAACCAATTGGAATCTTTCAAGCCTGGGGTGGCCCATTCAAACCTTACAGATCATGTAACCCTGGAGATAGTGGTGGGTGTTAGCATGTGGTCCTTGTCCGATGGCCACTGTTTGGGGCTTCACACTTCATCCAGGTTCTCTGCCAGACATTTGGAAAGGACTTAGAGTCGGGGAAATGAACACATGTGTGTACTTCCATGTACCGTGGGAGAAGATTACTTAGAACAGGAAATGATGGTGTGGAGCTAAGAAACCTGAGTATAAACACACATTCACATAAAAATGGTCAAGTTTTGCCATGAGTGGTGTTTTAGTCTGGATAGCTGTACTGGAAATACAACTTGGATAGATGTCCAAATACCAGTCAACTAACTTCAGCTTTATTTTTAATTAAAGACACTGACTTTTAGAAACTAAGAGAATACTAAACCTGTTTCAACTTACCTCAAAGTGCCCAAATTAATAGTTATTTCTCATTAAGTTGACTTCACCTATGCTTTTGTGGCATTTTTGGGAAAACCTTTGAGGATACTTTTTTTTTTTTTTTTAAGTGAATTCAGACATACAGCTTAAAAAATAATTACTCCTACTATGGAGCTTGATATTTTTATTCTTCATTGTGAGGTATTTCATTTGAGGCTGAGCCCTTAAAACGTTTTAAAGTTAGTTGGGATTCAAGGTCACAAAAATTCAGACACAACTTTAGCAACTAAACAGCAACTGAACGACAGACTGATTGGTTCCCTAGAACTTAAAGGAGTCGATCTGTAAGTGAGATACACAGTGAATAATTTTAGTTCGCTTAGCACACACAGGGCATAATTTACTAAAGAAAGGATTATGGCTTTATAAACAGCCGAAGGTTGCTCTCCAAGACCACCTGGAAGTTCAAGTGAGCACATGGCCAGGAGTTAAGCAACCTGGACTTATCCTACCTGTCCTCGTGGATTGGCTCCAGCTGTTTCCTTCTGACCACAACTCAGCTTGCTGAATAGTCAGGCTCACTGTCAGTGACCGGCGTGTGTAGATGTCTAGCAGGGAAGGGTGAAAAAGTCCTGTGGAAATGACCTCCCCTGGCATTTGGGGCAGGAAAATCTATTTCTGTGAAACTTTGCTGTACAGGAGAAACAGCATCCAGACCCCTGGTGTCTACATATCAATAATGCTTCTGCTACTATTATGATGAATAAAAGTCACCTCTTTCAGAGTTTCAAATACCGAGGATCATTTTATTTTCAGCTGCCAGTGCTGCATACAGAGAGGACACAGGGCTTCAGGGAGGTGGAGGGGTTTGCCTGAGATCATAATGCAAGTTATTAATGGTAAGTCAAAATTTTTTCTGATATCTCTTGATTCTAAACACCTGCCTACTACTATCCACCTGTGAATTTGGAATCAATTTACAAATTAATTTACTATTCATGGCCAGTGTTTGTGAAGTGCTGTAATGTCCTGTGCCAAAGATACTTGTGTGCATGCTCAGTCGCTAAGTTTTGTCCAACTCTCTGCGACCCCATGGACTGTGGCCTGCCAGGTTCCTCTGTCCATGGGATTTACCAGGCAAACATACTGGAGTGGGTGGCCATTCCCTCCTCCGGGACATCTTCCTGAGGTCTCCTGCATCTCCTGCACTGGGAGGCAGACTCTTTACCACTCTGCCAGCTGGAAAGCCTTCAAAGTTGCTAATGGTATTTTATTAGTATGATTTGATATATATTTATAGTATAAGGCAGTAGCAACAGAATATAAGGTATAGACGAAAAATTTAAGTTGGAATCCATTCTGAAAATACTTGAAAAAAAAAGAAAAAAAAATGATCACGGATAGATAGAACACAACTGTGCCAGGACTGACAGCTTTGGGAGGAGTGGGATATTCCAGTCTGGAGTAGTCTGGAATATTCTCCATATGCCCCAGTGCCAAGCACCAAGCCTGGCTCAAAGCTGACAGCCAGCCAGCATGTGTTCATCTAGACTGAAGCACGTGCATGTTTGCATTTGAGCTGCTCTCTTAGCTCATCCAAAGGAGTATCTTAGAGTTTTTTATTTCTGAATCCTCCAGGGGTTCCTATTAGGCTCCCTTGGATTATTGGGAGGAAACTGGACCCTGAAAGTAACCCAGGTGAGTGGGAACTCAGAAGGCATGAGTTCTTGCCTTGCAGTTCAGAACCTTGAAGCAGCCATGCAAGATGTGGCCAGGACAAGCTGACAGTGCTGCTGGGCTGGTGTGTAGAAGAGCCCCCTGACCAGCTCATCCACGCTCATGCCCAGGAGCTCTAGCATCCAGAGCAAGGTGCTGGCTCCTAGGTGCTCTGAGCTGTGGGGGCTTCATTTGTATTATTGTTTCTAGCCTGCTGATGCAGGTACAAGGAAAGGAACAACTTGGGTTCACATGCAAATCCACCTGAGCCCCCCATCCTGCTGCTTGCTGCCTGCCTTCCAAGAAGAGATGCGGCAGCTCTGCTGCTGAGCCTCAACAAGTCCTCTACATGTGTTTGTGATAGGAGCTTCCTCTTCCAGAACACAGATCCTGTTGGCTATTTGTTTTCCTGAAAGAATCAACTTTTGTTCTTTTCCAGCAGAGCGCCTACACAGCCCTAGGCTTCTGTTTCTCTGGACTGTGGAAACACTACTATCCTTTTCAGCTCTCCTTGGAAAACTGTTAGGGACCTCCTAGAGAGGAAAGCTATTGCTTGAGGTTCTAAGTGGGTCCAGGGGAGGAGTAGGGTGATGTGGGCACAGATGATACATGCACCAGTTTCACCAAATGAGACAATGCAGTGTCCACAATATCAAATGATATGCCTCTGGAAATCATAGCTGGCCATGGGATTCACAGCTTAAGAAATGGCTTTGCAACATGTTCAGAGTGTGGCAAGTCCTTCAGGACTCTGAGCCCAGTATTTTCTAGCTACTTAATGGCATGGGAAAGGAAGGGGAAATGTTCTAATATGAAAGAAATGTAAAAGAGACCTAAGTCACATAATAATAACCTTACATAATGTCTCAAGCCTATGGTAAGAAAGAGTTTTTAGGTATTTGAGGAACTTTTGGATATTTGAGGACAAATAGCAATATGTCCATATGTGCTAGATTATCAGATTTTTTGGTATATAATTGTTCATCAAAGTCTCTAATGTTCCTTTGTTCTTGTATCTTATCATTAGTAATGTCTTCTCCTTCATTTAGAATTTTATTTCAGTCCTTTCTTTTTCTTGATGAGTCTAGCTAAAGATTTGTTTATATCTTTAAAAAACAGATCTTATTAGTTTCATTGATTTTATGTTTTTTTTTT
>CAKXYN010000832.1:0-13587 GCA_935064755.1 Tragelaphus eurycerus | reverse complement strand
AGCAACTGTACATTTCTGGGGCTTCCCGGGTGACTCAATAGTAAAAAACCTGCCTGCTAATGCAGGAGACATGGCTTTGATCCCTGGGTCAGGAAGATCCCCTGGAGGAGGGCATGGCAACCCACTCCAGTATTCTTGCCTGAAAAATGGACAGAGGACCCTGGTAGGCTAGAGTCTAGGGGTTTTAAAGAGTCAGACGCAACTTGGTGACTATAGTACTCAGTTATAACTGGAAGTTTGTACCCTTTGCCTTCATCCAATTCCTCCCCCCATGCACCCCTGACCTCTGGTAATCACAAATCTGATTACTTTTTCTGTGAATTTGTTTCCGAAATACAATTGACCTGTAATGCTATATTGGTTACTGGTGCACCACATAGTGATTTATTATTGCTATACCTTTCAAAATGATCACCACAGTAAGTCTAGTTACCATGCTATGCACTTTTAAAATTTATTATTTATTTAGTTTTGGCTTCACTGGGTCTTCATTTCTGCATGTGGGCTTTCTCTAGTTGTGGCAAGGGGGGGCTACTCTCTAGTTATGGTGCTCTGGCTTCTCATTGCAGTAGCTTCTCTCCTTTCGGAGCCTGGGCTGTAGGGAGTGCAAGCTTTAGTAGCTGCAATGGCACCCCACCCCACTTTTGCCTGGAGAATCCCATCGATGGAGGATCCTGGTAGGCTCCAGTCCATGGGGTCGCTGAGAGTCGGATACGACTGAGCGACTTCACTTTCACTTTTCACTTTCATGCATTGGAGAAGGAAATGGCAACCCACTCTAGTATTCTTGCTTGGAGAATCCTAGGGACAGTGGAGCCTGGTGGGCTTCCGTCTATGGGGTCGCACAGAGTCGGACACGACTGAAGCGACTTAGCAGCAGCAGCAGTACACAGTTAGTTGCCCCGCAGCCCATGGGGTCTTCTGAGTTCAGTTTAGTCACTAAGTTGTGTCCGACTCTTTGCGACCCCATGGACTGTAGCACGCCAGGCCTCCCTATCCATCACCAACTCCGGAGTTTACCCAAACTCATGTCCATTGAGTCAGTGATGCCATCCAACCATCTTATCCTCTGTTGTCCCCTTCTCCTACCCTCAATCCCTCCCAGCATCAGGATCTTTTCAAATGAGTCAGCTCTTCGCATCAGGTGGCCAAAGTGTTGGAGTTTCAGCTTCAGCATCAGTCCTTCCAACCAACACTCAGGACTGATCTCCTTTAGGTTGGACTGGTTGGATCTCCTTGCAGTCCAAGGGACTCTTAAGAGTCTTCTCCAACACCACAGTTCAAAAGCATCAATTCTTTGGCACTCAACTTTCTTTATAATCCAACTCTCACATCCATACATGACTACTGGAAAAACCATAGCCTTGACTAGATGGACATTTGTTGGCAAAGTAATGTCTCTGCTTTTTAATATGCTGTCTAGGTTGGTCATAACTTTCCTTCCAAGGAGTAAATGTCTTTTAATTTCGTGGTTGTAGTCACCATACACAGTGATTTTGGAGCCTAAAAGAATAAAGTCAGCCACTGTTTTCACTGTTTCCCCATCTGTTTGCCATGAAGTGATGGGACCAGATGCCATGATCTTAGTTTTCTGAATGTTGAGCTTTAAGCCAACTTTTCCACTCTCCTCTTTCACTTTCATCAAGAGGCTCTTTAGTTCTTCTTCACTTTCTGCCATAAGGGTGGTGTCATCTGCATATCTGAGGTTATTGATACATCTCCCAGCAATCTTGATTCCAGCTTGTGCTTCATCCAGCCTGGTGTTTCTCATGGTGTACTCTGCATAAAAGTTAGATAAGCAGGGTGACAATACACAGCCTTGACGTACTCCATTTCCTATTTGGGACCAGTCTTTTGTTTCATGTCTAGTTCTAACTGTTGCTTCCTGACCCATATACAGATTTCTCAAGAGGCAGATCAGGTGGTCTGGTATTCCCATCTCTTTCAGAATTTTCCACAGTTTATTGTGATCCACGTAGTCAAAGGCTTTGGCATAGTCAATAAAGCAGAACTAGATGTTTTTCTGGAACTCTCTTGCTTTTTCAATGATCCAGTGGATGTTGGCAATTTGATCTCTGGTTCCTCTGCCTTTTCTAAAGCTTGAACATCTGGACGTTCATGGTTCATGTTTTGCTGAAGCCTGGCTTGGAGAATTTTGAGCATTACTTTACTAGTGTGTGAGATGAGTGCAATTGTGAGGTAGTTTGAGCATTCTTTGGCATTGCCTTTCTTAGGGATTGGAATGGAATCTGACCTTTTCCAGTCCTGTGTCCACTGCTGGACTTCCCAGACCAGGGATCAATCCTATGTCCCCTGCATTGGTAGGTAGAGTCTTATCCACTGGACTACCAGGGAGATCCTCATACTTTGCATTTTTTTTTATTTAGTCCACCAAGATATGCTAATGATAAAGTAATTAAAATATCAGGTCTTCATTGAAGACTCCAAATCATGGTACACATAGGTCTAGTACAAATATGAATTTTAAAAAATATTTCCTCTCTTTAATGAAAGTGAAAGTCACTCAGTTGTGTCCGACTCTTTGTGACCGCATGGACTATAGCCCATGGCGTTCTCCAGACCAGAATACTGGAGTGAAGAAGCCTTTCCCTTCTCCAGGGGATCTTCCCAACCCGGGATCGAACCCAGGTCTCCTGAATTGCAGGTAGATTCTTTACCAACTGAGCTATCAGGGAAGACCTCTCTTTAATACTTCTTTAATAAATGTGTATTATGTCTGCATTATGTAAATAAGTTAGTCTTTCATTTTCTGGGCTTCCTTTCCTTGAAGGTAAAATTTTTTTCCCCTCATATTGGTTAGAATGGTTGAACAGACTGAGTAGGCACCTTGCATTAGTGTGTTGACAAATAGAATTTAGACAGTTTTTGACAAAAGACAATAGAATGACAATTTTTAGGTCATATAAGGGCATTTTTTTAAATTTAATTTTTATTTTACAGTTGATTTATAGTGTTGTGTTAGTTTCAGGTGTATGGTAAAATGTTTCATTTTATACATATATCCATTCTTTTTCAGATTCTTTTCCCATTTAGTTTATTATGGAGTATTGAGTAGAGTTCCCTATGCTATACAATAGGCCCTTATTAATTATCTCTCTTCTATATGCTGTGCTGTGCTTAGTTGCTCAGTCATGTCCGATTCTTTGCGACCCTATGGACCGTATAGCCCACCAGGGTCCTCTGTTCATGGGATTCTCCAGGCAAGAGTACTGGAGTGGGTTGCCATGCCTTACTTCAGGGGATCTTCCCAACCCAGGGATCAAATCCAGGTCTTCTGCATTACGAGTGGTCTTTACTGTCTGAGCCACCAGGGAAGCCCAAGAACACTGGAGTGGGTAGCCTATCCCTTGTCCAGAGGATCTTCTTGACCCAGGAATCAAACCAGGGTTTCCTGCATCGCATGTGGACTCTTTACCAGCTGAACTACCAGGGAAGTCTGTCTTATGTACAGCAGTATGTATATGTTAATTCCAAACTCCCAATGTATCCCTCACCTACCTTTTCCTTTTGGTAACCATAAGTTTGCTTTTGAATAGACAATGACAATTTGAAAAAAACTCCCCAGTGGTAAATGTGCATTTTATATTTTAAAGAAGTTAAAGTAGAACCTTCTCTCCTTTCTCCCCACTTCCTGCCCCACCCTGTCCCAGCCTTTTATACTTTGAATTGGGCTGATTTTAGTGAGTGTTGATGTCTAGTGGATTGGCAATATGTAGAGAGGCAGCCTCAATGATGTTTGCTTGAAGTAATGACTGAGTTTAAATGAATATTCCTTTCTCCAGGGGGGTTTTCTGGACCCAGGGCTTGAACTCAAGTCTCCCACATTGTAGGCAGATTCTTTCCCACTGAGCTACCAGGGAAGCCCTCAAATGAATGTTCCACTTAGATTAGAAATTCTCTTGAATAATTAGCAATGGTCTATGTGGTTGTATTTCTTAGCTTATCAAGAAATACACACAACAAAAGTGTGTGTGCCAATTAGGTAATTGTGGAGGAATTTATACCGATGTGTCACAGAACATCTGTGCAGCCAATTTGTAAAATAAACTCAAGTAAGGCTTTCAGTTCTAATGACAAACAGGAAACATTCACACTTTTTATTTCTTGCAATGAAATTTGAGCTCTACTGGATATGTAATAGGATGAAAGAAGTAGAACCATCAGGAAATTCTTAGCTGTCATTTTACTGCCTTTGCCATGTTGTTTAAAAGTACAGATGTGGGGGAGTAAACAATTGTGCTTTGTACTTTAAACAAAACTCATGTCTCAATAAACAGTAGTAGAGGGGCCTGGTAGTCCATGGGGTTGCAAAGAGTTGGACACAACTGAGTCAAAAACAGAGACATTACTTTGCCAACAAAGGTTCGCCTAGTCAAGGCTATGATCTTTCCTGTGGTCATGTATGGATGTGGGAGCTGGACTGTGAAGAAGGCTGAGCGCCGAAGAATTGATGCTTTTGAACTGTGGTGTTGGAGAAGACTCTTGAGAGTCCCTTGGACTGCAAGGAGATCCAACTGGTCCATTCTGAAGGAGATCAGCCCTGGAATTTCTTTGGAAGGAATGATGCTAAAGCTGAAACTCCGGTATTTTGGCCACCTCATGCGAAGAGTTGACTCATTGGAGAAGACTCTGATGCTGGGAGGGATTGGGGGCAGGAGGAGAAGGGGACGACAGAGGATGAGATGGCTGGATGGCATCACTGACTCGATGGATGTGAGTCTGAGTGACCTCCAGGACTTGGTGATGGACAGGGAGGCCTGGCATGCTGCGGTTCATGGGGTCGCAAGAGTCGGACATGACTGAGCGACTGATTTTATCTGATCTGATCTGAGTGAGCACACCCGAGAAGACACCTCAGTAATTCCAGCTTATACAGAATTCCAGGACAAAGAGGAGAGAGAATTTAAGATGTACGTTGAACTTTTCAAAGGAAAATAGCTTTCTGACATTTTTCTTTACCTTTAATCATTTTATTGATTAACTTGGCAGATGTCACTACTAAGAATTGTGGCCATTTGCAAAGAGATGGCTACACCAATTTAGAAAACAGCTTGACCCTACAGGAGCAGACAGCACAGTTTAATAGTTAAGCTGTTGTAACAAAAAAAAGTGAAGAAGAAAACTCAAGAAGAAGATTATTGAAGTATCTAGGAGTAAACTATACATTAACTTCAGAGAAGGCAATGGCACCCCACTCCAGTACTTTTGCCTGGAAAATCCCATGGACAGAGGGAGCCTGGTAGGCTGCAGTCCATGGGGTCTCTAGAGTTGGACATGACTGAGCAACTTCACTTTCACTTTTCACTTTCATGCATTGGAGAAAGAAATGGCAACCCACTCCAGTGTTCTTGCCTGGAGAATCCCAGGGACGGGGAGGCCTGGTGGGCTGCCGTCTATGGGGTCGCACAGAGTCGGACACGACTGAAGTGACTTAGCAGCAGCAGCAGCATACATTAACTTGTTTCACATTACAAAGATATAAAAGTAGAAGTAATAGTTTGCATATTTGACGTTCCCAGTTAGATCCTCAACAATGTAATTGCCACAGATTAAATATATACATGTTGCAAAGCCTTCCGTATTTTGAGAAGGCTGCTATCTTTCTAGTTCTATTCTTTTTTTCTCTTTTAATTGGAGTATAATTGCTTTATAATATTGTGTTAGTTTCTGCCATAAAACAAAGTGAATCAGCTCTATGTATACATATATCCCCTCCCTCCTGAACCTCTTTCCCACCCCCCTCTATGTCTATTCTTATTCTTTAGTATATCAGAAATATCTTGACAACCTGGCATTCCACACAAGCCATGGTTTTCTTCAGAAAGAACAATATATAAAACTTCATCCTTTTAAGTTTTTACAGATCTTGCTTCATTAGGATTTTGCTGGTTTTACTTTTCTCTCTTTCTCTATTTTCAAATTGTTTTTCTTTTACACTGTCCTGCTTGATTTTCTTTTAGAATAGTTTTATGTGATCTATTCTGCTTAAAATTAGGTGGTCTTTCCTAATTTTTACTCATTCACTAAGTCTTTAAAAGAAAATAGGGAAACTTCACCCCTAAAAAGAAAACAAACAAATATACCATCAGTAGGGAATTAGTGGGCTGGAGGCTCCATATAAGTGTCATATTTATAATTTAAGGATGAGGCTTCTCTTCTGAAGTTAAGGTTAATAAGAATCTTTGTATACATGTGTCAGAGCAGCCAACTGCAAAGATAACCCACCCGAAGAGATGGTTGCTAAAGTTCATTTTGAGCAGGAGGGGGTTCTCCTAGTTAAATCAGAGTGGCTATACTATAAGCATTTCTTAGCAGGAGTAAATCAAAAGTAGTTGATATAGGGGACTTGCCCGGCAATCCAGTGGTTAAGAGTACACCTTCCAATGCAGGGGTTGACTGGTTTGATTCCTGGTCAGGCAACTAAGATATCATGTGCCTTGAGACCAAAAATCATAAAACAGAAGAAATATTTTAACAAATTCAATTAAGATGTTAAAATAGGTCCATGTCAAAAAATCTTAAAAATAAAATTGTTACAGAGAAAGTCATAGCTGACCCAAGTATCTGTATCCAAATTATCCCCACCAGGATGGGGGAGCCTCGTGGGCTGCAGTCTATGGGGTCACACAGAGTTGGACATGACCGAAGCGACTTAGCAGCAGCAGCAGCCTGTCTATCTATCTGTCTGTCTATCCAGCCTGTTTCAGGAATGTATTGTGACAAGATAAGAATGATGATCTGTAGATGCCTAGAGAAAAGTCAAGGAACACAGATGACAATACATGGGTCAGTGTATCTTTGCTTTCATTGAGTGACCAGGTGCTCTGGGCAAGCCACGCTAGTACACTGAATAGAGAAGAAAAATAAAGGAAAATACTTCTTGGGAATAGGAAATAAATATGCATCCAACAAATATTGACTACCTGGAGAATAGTAGGTACTATGCTAAGTACTATGTAAACTCATAGGTTCTAGTAGATCTTTAATAACTAGAAGCTATAATAATCATATCTTGCACAAATTATTTTACTCATAAGAAAGGTCTTTGGAGTCAAATTGGCTGGGGTTCAAATTGAGGCATTTTACATCCTATCTAAAGCAGAAGAGGGGCACTGACAGATGAAAAGAAACAAGTAAAAAAGAAAGGAAACAGAATGCAGTGAATGGAAGAAAAGCCAAAATAAGAAAAAAGTAAATCCATAATTGATATCTTCAGAGAGATGAGATCAAGATCCTGGAGAAGGAATTGCTATTTTTAGACAGCACTCTTATTAATTAAAAATAGCAGAACTGAAATTAACTATTCAGTAGAAGTTTCGAAGATAAAGTGGAGAAAATCTCTCGGAAAGTGGAACAAGGCGACATGGAATGGAAAATAAGGACAAAATAAGAAAATGAGATTAATCTTGGAAGCCCAATATTTGACTAAAATAGGTTTTCCAGAGATAGGATAGGGACAATGGTTGAGAAGATTATGTGAAAGATTTCCCGGAACTCAAGGATAGAGGTCTCCAGATTCTAAAGTCCCACAGAGTGTCCACAGGGTCTTTGTGAAAAGTCATACAGGCATGTCTATGGATTGAGATGGGACTAGTGCTCCCTGAAGTGGTGCAGTGTACAACATATACAACTGTGTGTGGCCCACAAATGAATACAAGAAGATCCACGCCATGGCATTTCAACTAGAAATTTCAGAGTTTTAGGGATTAAAAAGAATAACATGAAAACTTTCTGAGAGGAAAAGTTAGTCACATCCAGAAGTTTAGGAACAAGCATGGCATCAAACTTCTCAAGAGAAACATCATAACAGAAGACCATGGAAAAATGCTTTGCAAATTCTGAGAGAAAATGATTCCCAAGCTGTAATCCTATGCTCAGCTATATCAGTTAGTAATCTTAATTGTCAATAACACAATCTATATGGTTAGTTTAAGCAGATAAGAAATTTTTAATATGTTTTATGTTATAATTGATTAGCAATGTGTTAGTTTCAGATGTACAGGAAAGTGATTCGGTTATGCTTATACATGTATCTATTCTTTTCAAATTCTTTTCCCATTAGGCTATAACATAACGTTGAGCAGAGTCTCCTGTGCTATACAGTAGGTCCTTGTTGTTTATTCATTTAAAATATAGTGGTGTTAACATGTCAATATCAAATTCCCTAATTGTCCCTCTCCTACTTCCCCTCTGATAATAACTTCAGTCTCTAAGTCTGTGCCTCTTGTCAGCTAAGAAATTTGTTGACCTCAGATTGCTTAGGTTTTTTATAATTCCCCCTCAAAACCCCCCGCGCGCAGAGCTTGTAAGCGAAACCCCCAGGAACCCTGCTGTCGAGGAGCTTAGAAGAAAAGAATGAAAGCAAGATGGGGTTGAGAGGATCGGACAACACTGGACCGATGCCAGTCTTTATTGATGTTCATATTTATACCATGTAGTACGTGACATTCGACATACAAGACTCTTGCTTATCTCTAGGCCTGGTTTTACATTAGCAATACAAAAGGTTTCTGCTCCTTGAAGTGTAGCCACAAGCCAGACTCGCTGGAGTCTTAAGGTTGTAAAAAACATTCTTGAGGAAGGCGGGACAGAGAGCTACAGGGGGGCCTCAAGCTGAAATCACATAGCGAGGCAAGAGGGCCTCAAGCTGAAATCACATAGCGAGGCAGCCCCCAGGACGTAGCCCTTATCAGGTCAGTCCCCCGCAGTTCCCTCTTCTTTATTTTTTAAAAGCTCCACTAATTGTCTATGATGCAAGGTATTTTTATGCACCATAGCTCTAACTGAGAGAATCTCCTGAAAGAGAGTGCGAATAAGGCAAGGAGCTAAACACATCAGGAGCAAAATCCCTGCTAGGCCTATACCGACTGCCAACATACCATGCCAAAGTGAACGTAAATTTGGAAAATTAGAGAAAAGATTATTTACAAAATCTTCAGTTTCTTTAGCAATGTCCAGGGTAGCTTTAGGCCCGTCTTCTATCTGTCGAATTTCATCATGGAGTAGCAGTAAATCTAAAGATACATTTGAATCATGTCAAATTCCCATTAAATGTCTTTTGATTTTAAACCAAGGAAAATCAGTTTGATTATATTCTTTCTTAGTAACACATATCTATTTATAATTAGCATGACACCTAATTTTTGTACGTAGATTTAGACTCTGAACTTCTTCCCCAATAACTCGTACGGTATCGTAAAGAGCTGATAATCGATCCTCAATTTTCTTATCAATATCTTCTTGGGTTCTCATTACTTTGGTTACATTGTGAGACAAAGAATCAATAACATCAGCGTCTTGTACCGATTGAGCAAGGGAAATAGAAGCGGTAACAGCAGTAGCAATTAAAGTGATTAAAGATACAATTCCTAACACTATTAAACCAATCCCTCTTTTTGGGCGCGAGAGGGCGGTATTAATTTGCTGGATAAGTTCTAGAGCAGTTTCATCATACCAAGTTTCCGTGATTTTTACTGGCAGCATGACAAATGCAGGCTGCCTTACAACTATTACTTGTTGTCCAATTGGGATCCCTCTAATACAGTTAGTAAGTGTACAATCATCACATTTTACATGGTATTCATTGTTAGACAAGGATATTTCAGTCACTCCTACTAAGAGCATAAAAGGAAAAGGGAGACAAGCTCTCGGGTACCGGCGACCCAGATTTTCTATGTCTCCATATTTGGTTCCAGTGACATTTTTCTCTAATTTATATAGCGTGGGACCACTGGCTCCAAAAGCGGCCAATAGCTTCCAAATCTCTGTCTGAAATGTCCCTTCTGATCTAAGTCCCAATATCGGAGGATGTAACCCTCGACATTCGGGGCAAATGCTAGGCTCTTGTGGACCCCAGTCCCAGAGTTGAGTGGTGTTGAGGTTGTAAACTGTAGCATTGGTCGAACGGCATCGAGTCCATGGAAGCGCTATTCCCAGAGGAGTCGCTAGGTTATAGCTACAAAAGGGAACATCTCGTGGCCCCGTACTGTTGTGCACTGTAGTTGCTGTTCCTGTGAAGTTGTTTATTCCGGGGAAGCTTGTCCGAAGATATGACACGATGGGGGCCACGGTGATGCAATTAGGGATGGTCTGGCTGTAAGAAAAACACATGGGATATTCCGTAGTCAGTCCATAGTAAGACATGTTAGCTTTTTGAGGTGTTATGTGGCTGTCAGAGGGTCCTCCTAGTAAAATGGTATCATTAACATACACAGGTATGACTTCCCGCTCCCATTCAACCGGTTGGATAAGTGGAGGATCTGGAACGTAAGCCCAATAGACAGATGAATTGCAGCTATGGATTTGTTGTAACAGCATAAGTAGTATCATAATAATATTAGTAGGGGAAACGTTGGCCTGTGCATGTGCTGTATTCCAAACTCTCTGTATCAGCGCTTCCACTTGCTGAGGAGTGGGCAAATTGTCGTCCTCATTGCGCAGCGTCAGGCGTTGCATCTGCCAGGTTAGTGTTCTGCGTTGTTGTGCGTACCAACCTCTCCGGCAACCAGCGCGGCGCTTCGGCATCCTGTGGAAACACACATACATGACCTCTACCCCAAATTAAAACGGGGTCAGGGCCATGCCACTGGCCTGTAAGGGGATCTTTCCATTTTACTAAGGGTTTTTTCTCATTGATCTCCTTTCCCCAAAATCGTTGAGCAGCAGACAAGCCCTTTGCATCTAGAGACAAGAAATTCAGAGTAAAAAGTGCATGATTCAACAGGTTAGGAGGTGAAACTTGGTAACAGTCAGCTGGATTCCCCCGTTTTAACTTTAAAAGTTGATGTTTGATGCGTTGATGAGCACGCTCAACAATGCCCTGTCCTTGTGGATTATAAGGAATGCCAGTCTTATGCTGGATACGGAAGCGAGCACAAAAAGTCTGAAACAATTTACTAGTGTAACCGGGACCATTATCAGTTTTGATCACCTTAGGAATTCCCATAATAGAAAAACAGTAAAGACAATGACGTATACATTGTTTCGAGGATTCACCTGAAAGTAATGAACAGGACAAAAAATTTGAAAAAGTGTCAATAGTAACATGTAAATACTTAAGTTTTCCAAATTCAGAAATATGGGTAACATCCATTTGCCAGAGATCGTTGGGGCGCAGACCACGGGGGTTGACTCCATAATGAGGCACAACAAAAAATTGAGGACACGAAGGGCACGCCTTTATTATCTCTCTAGCGGCTTCTCTAGAAATCTGAAATTGTAAACGCAATGAGTGACTGTTTTGGTGATGTAATGCATGAGAAGCCCGTGCCTGTTCAATAGAGGAAGGAATATTAGATTGTGAAAGAAAGACTCGGGTTAGCAGATCAGCTGTTTGATTGCCTTCAGTTAGAGGTCCGGGTAGAGATGTATGTGCCCGTATGTGTCCAAAATAACATGGATGATTTCGTTTATGAATTGTAGCCTGTATGGAAGAGAATAAGTTAAAGACCGTAGGCGAATCATTATGAATGGCAGGAACAGTTTCAATACAGGAGAGAGCACGAACAATATACTGGCTGTCAGTAAACAAGTTAAAAGGAGCATCAGATACTGTCTTTAAAGCTTGATCAACAGCAAACAATTCCACGATCTGTGCAGAAGAATAGGATGTGTCTGTAAAATAAGCAGCGTTATTAATAATCAAAGCAGCTCTACCATTGGAGGAACCATCTGTAAATATGTTAGTAGCATTGGAGATAGGCTGTTGTCGTACCACCTTTGGAAAAATAAACTGATGAAGTTTAGCAAACTGTAAAAGTTTATGAGAAGGGTAGTGATGTAAAAGCTGACCAGGAAAATTTGCCAAGGCAAGTGCCCAGTTGTCTGAAAATTTAAATAACCATTCCTGCTGTTCCAAAGCAAAGGGAACACAAATAAAATGAGGTTCTTTTCCAAAATATTGAATAGACTCCAGACGGCCTTTAGCAATAATTTTAGCTACCAATTCATGGTAGGGGGCAAAATTTTTCGAAGGAACAGAGGCTAAATAAATCCAACGTAGTGGATCATTCTGAAACAGAACACCTGTAGGGGAATGCGGAGAAGGCAGTATATACAAACCCCAAGGTTTAGAGTAATCACAGTAGGTGGTTTGTTGATCACGAATAGCAACTTCTACCTGGGATAAGGCTGAGCGAGCCTCAGGGGTTAATTGTCGTGGAGATGTCGGATCAGGATCTCCCTTTAAAATGTTAAACAAAGGCTTTAAAACGTCTGTCGGGAGTTTCAAATAAGGGCGAATCCAATTTACATCCCCCAGCAATTTTTGAAAATCATTTAAGGTACGGAGATGAGTAGTTCGCAGTGCAAGTTTTTGTGTGGCAAAAGTTCGGGGATATAATTGAAAACCTAAATAAGAATAAGGATGGTGTACTTGCACCTTATCTCTGGCAATGATTAACCCATGGTTTTGTAGCTGAGATCTCAAAAAACAAAATATTTCAGGTAACAAGACATTATCTGCATGAGCTAACAAAATATCATCCCCAATCTTCTTTGTGATAATTAGCCGCCTCCTCATCGAGGAAAGACTCCTCATCAGGAGATAGTTCATTTCCCGATTTTGGCTGAGATTCTGTTAAGAGAGCATTTTGCATTGTATTTTCTAAAAGGGGAGGTTGCTTTATAGGGAGTTTCTTCAGGGACAGTATATTCATGTTCCCCCTCGGGAGGCACTTCAGACTCTCTGTCATTGGTTGTATTATCTTTCAACAGCGAACTGAAACGCTGAATTTCTTCATGGTCAAAATCTAAACAGTCTCTAATCAGTGACCACAAAGACACAGTCTCTACAGGTACTTTTTCTGGACCAAACAGAGTGTAGTGGTTTTTAATCTGTTCCCCCACCTTTTTCCAGGTAGTTAGATTTACAGTGCCTTCCTTGGGGAACCATGGACATACCTCCTCCACGAATGACAGAAAAGAAACTAGCTTAGACTTAGAGACTGTCACTCCCCTGTGGTGCAGCATTACATACAACATATGAACAAACAGACTACGACTATGTGATTGCCCCATTATTTATACTCTCAACTATAACCCTTACTACTCCTCAATTAAAATCTGTTGCAACTTCACAATCGAACGTATACTCACGTTTACCGAGATTACCGAGTAGTGGCTCCGTACACAGCTCGAGCCCCACGTTGGGCGCCACCTGCCGCGGCCAGCGCTTGTAAGGCGAAACCCCCAGGAACCCTGCTGTCGAGGAGCTTAGAAGAAAAGAATGAAAGCAAGATGGGGTTGAGAGGATCGGACAACACTGGACCGATGCCAGTCTTTATTGATGTTCATATTTATACCATGTAGTACGTGACATTCGACATACAAGACTCTTGCTTATCTCTAGGCCTGGTTTTACATTAGCAATACAAAAGGTTTCTGCTCCTTGAAGTGTAGCCACAAGCCAGACTCGCTGGAGTCTTAAGGTTGTAAAAAACATTCTTGAGGAAGGCGGGACAGAGAGCTACAGGGGGGCCTCAAGCTGAAATCACATAGCGAGGCAGCCCTCAAGCTGAAATCACATAGCGAGGCAGCCCCCAGGACGTGGCCCCTTATCAGGTCAGT
>CAKXYN010000831.1:0-13611 GCA_935064755.1 Tragelaphus eurycerus | reverse complement strand
AGATGGCGAAGGATTAGGACGGGGAATACGCTTTCTCCTCCACAAATTCATCAATGGGACATCTGGGCGCCGAGTAAATACCACAAACAGCTTCGGAGTGCTGGCGGAGAACGTCGGACACCCAGAAAAGCAACTCACTGCCTTCTAAAGGAGGTAGGAAATAATATAGATGCCAGAGAGAGACAAAGAGGGAGGGGCGGACCTCTGTCCGGGGAAGGGAGTCTTTAAAAGAGAAGTTTCCAAACACCAGGAAACACTCTCCCTGCGGAATCTGCGCCGAACCTGGGAAACACGGAGACTATCATAACAGGGAGGAGAACAGTTGAGCAATTAGAACCCACAGACTGCAGGCCCTGCGGTAACTTCCGCAGCGGAAAAGCACCGCTGCAAACGCCCGCATCTGCCATTGAGGAGCCGGGGCTGGGCAGGGAGACGCCTTGGCCGTTCCCACGCGGGACGCTCCGCTGCCGGCGCTCCCCAGAGGGACGCTCCCCCGCGGGACTCTCCCCCACTGGACGCTCCCCCACCGGCCACTCCCGCGCAGGCGTGCCCCCGCCCGCTGTGCCGGCGGCTCCCATGAGGGCCACCCCATCCCCTCCCCCACCCGCCCGCCCGCCATTCCCGTCGCCGACCCCTCCCCCTCTGCGGGTCTCAGCGCAGACTTCGTTTGCCTGATTGTCTGGAGTGCTGCCTAACTGGAGTAGTTTGGGCCGGCAATCCAGATTGTGCAGCGCCGACCACACGAGTGGCGGGCCTTGGCCCAGAACACCGCCGAACCGTGCACAGAACAAAGAACTATACAGAACAACCACAGAGAAAGGGGCCTATAGATCTTGAGAAATTTAAGCCGGAACAAGGAACTAGCTGAAAATGAACTGAACCCACAACAATAATAGAGAAACTCTTATATATATTGTTACTATTTTTCCCATCATTATTTCCTTTTTTTTTTCTTTTCTTTTTTTAATATATATATATTTTTTAAATTTTTATTATTTTTTAATTGGAAAAAGGAAAACAAAAATTTTTTTTTCCCTTTTAATTTTTTTTTGTTGTTGTTTGTTTTGTTTCTTTTATTTTTTTATTATTATTATTTTTTTTATCCTCTAGTACTTCTTTAATCTCCACGTTTAGATATAACTTTTGCGACCCTGTTTTGTTTTTTTTTTTTCCTTTTTCCTTTTTGTCCTTTGCTTTTTTCCTTTCCTTTTTTCTTTTCTTTACTGATTACTGACTAGATCTGTCTCTCTCCTTCACACTCCCTCCTTTTATCCTCCTGACCACCTCTGTCTCCTTCCTCCCTTTTTCCTTCTATGTATAATTCCGTGAACATCTCTGAGCAGTCCAGTTGTGGAATGCATTATAGAAGAAGAAGTTTTTGAGACTACTGTAAAAATAAGACCAATAACTGGAACCAGGAGGCTTAAGTCCATACCCTGATCCCACGAAACACTAATTGACAGGAGCTCATTAAAAGCCTCCATACCTACTCTGAAACCAAGCATCACACAAAGACCAGCAAGTTCCACAACAAGACATACCAAGCAAATTCTCCAGAAAAACAAGAACACAGTCTGAGCTCCAATACACAGGCTACACAAAGCGACCCCAAAAGCATAGACATCTCATAACTCACTACTAGACACTCCACTGCACCCCAGAGAAAAGAAATCCAGCTCCACCCACCAGAACACCGATACAAGCTTCCATAAACAAGAAACCTCGACAAGCCACCGGTACAAACCCACATATAGTGCAGAAACGCCACAATAAAGAGAACTCCACAGACTACCAGAATACAGTAAAGACGCCCCAAACTTAGCAATTTAAACAAGATGAAAAGACAGAAGAATTCCCAGCAGGTAAAGGAACAGGATAAAAGCCCACCAAACCAAACAAAAGAGGAAGAAATAGCGAACCTACCTGATAAAGAATTCCGAATAATGATCGTGAAATTAATCCAAAATCTGGAAAGCAAAATGGAATCATGGATAAATAGTCTGGAGAAAAGCATTGAGAAGATGCAAGAAAGATTCAACAAGGACCTAGAAGAAATAAAAAAGAATCAACATATAATGAATAATGCAATAAATGAGATCCAAAACACTCTGGAGGCAACAAATAGTAGAATAACAGAGGCAGAAGATAGAATTAGCGAATTAGAAGATAGAATGGCAGAATTAAAGGAATCAGAGGAGAAAAAAAGAAAAACGAATTAAAAGAAATGAGGACAATCTCAGAGACCTCCAGGACAATATTAAACGTTACAATATTAGAATCATAGGAGTCCCAGAAGAAGAAGACAAAAAGAAAGACCATGAGAAGATACTAGAGGAGATAATAGTTGAAAACTTCCCTAAAATGGGGAAGGAAATAATCACTCAAGTCCAAGAAACCCAGAGAGTCCCAAATAGGATAAACCCAAGACGAAACACCCCAAGACACATATTAATCAAATTAACAAAGATCAAACACAAAGAACAAATATTAAAAGCAGCAAGGGAAAAACAACAAATAACACACAAGGGAATTCCCATAAGGATAACAGCTGATCTTTCAATAGAAACTCTCCAAGCCAGGAGGGAATGGCAAGACATACTTAAAGTGATGAAAGAAAAGAACCTACAGCCCAGATTATTGTACCCAGCAAGGATCTCATTCAAATATGAAGGAGAAATCAAAACCTTTACAGACAAGCAAAAGCTGAGAGAATTCAGCACCACCAAACCAGCTCTCCAACAAATACTAAAGGACATTCTCTAGACAGGAAACACAAAAAGGATATATAAATTCAAACCCAAAACAACAAAGTAAATGGCAACGGGATCATATTTATCATTAACTACCTTAAATGTAAATGGGTTGAATGCCCCAACCAAAAGACAGAGACTGGCTGAATGGATACAAAAACAAGACCCCTCCATATGAATGAAACTAGAACACTTTCTAACACCATACACAAAAATAAACTCAAAATGGATTAAAGAGCTAAATGTAAGACCAGAAACCATAAAACTCCTAGAGGAAAACATAGGCAAAACACTCTCTGACTTACATCACAGCAGGATCCTCTATGACCCACCTCCCAGAATATTGGAAATAAAATCAAAAATGAACAAATGGGACCTAATCAAACTTAAAAGCTTTTGCACAACAAAGGAAACTATAAGCAAGGTGAAAAGACAGCCTTCAGAATGGGAGAAAATAATAGCAAATGAAGCAACTGACAAACAACTAATCTCAAAAATATACAAGCAACTTCTACAGCTCAATTCCAGAAAAATAAATGACCCAATCAAAAAATGGGCCAAAGAACTCAATAGACATTTCTCCAAAGAAGACATACAGATGGCTAACAAACACATGAAAAGATGCTCAATATCACTCATTATCAGAGAAATGCAAATCAAAACCACTATGAGATACCATTTCACGCCAATCAGTATGGCTGTATCCAAAAAAACCAAAAGCAAAAAATAAAGGAGGGGGGGGGGGGAAAAGAGAACCCTCTTGCACTGTTGGTGGGAATGCAAACTAGTACAGCCACTTTGGAGAACAGTATGGAGATTCCTCAAAAAACTGCGAATAGAACTGCCTTATGATCCAGCAATCCCACTGCTGGGCATATACACTGAGAAAACCAGAATTGAAAGAGACACCTGTACCCCAATGTTCATAGCAGCACTGGTTGCAATAGCCAGAACGTGGAAGCAACCTAGATGTCCATCCACAGATGAATGGATAAGCAAGCTGTGGTACATATACACAATGGAATATTACTCAGCCATTAAAAAGAATACATTTGAATCAGTTCTAAGGAGGTGGATGGAACTGGAGCCTATTATACAGAGTGAAGTAAGCCAGAAACAAAAACACAAATACAGTATACTAACGCATATATATGGAATTTAGAAAGATGGTAAAAAATAACCCTATTTGCGAGACAGCAAAGGAGACACTGATGTATAGACCAGACTTTTGGACTCTGGGACCGGGAGAGGGTGGGATGATTGGGGAGAATAGCATTGAAATATGTATAATATTATATCTGAAATGTATTAATTGTTCAAACTAAACACTATCATGTTACAATTTGTTCATACTAGATGTTTGTAATGTTTCTGATAATCAATAAAAGAGATTCTTGATTAAAAAAAAAAAAAAAAAAAACTTAATGACTTGAAGAAAAGCTCATGGGACACTGTCAAGTGAGGAAAATAACTGAATATGTATATATGAAAATCTTTGCTTAAGGAGTTAAAAAAGATCACCTTTGAGGCCAGCGAGCTATATGGTGGTTTATATTATATTCTATGTTATCGGCATTTTCTAAAATGAATTGGGATCCCCAGGTGGCTCAGAAGGTAAAGAATCTGCCTGCAATGGGGGAGACCAGAGTTTGATCCCTGGGTCAGGAAGATCCCCTGGAGAAGGAAATGGCAACCCACTCCAGTACTCTTGCCTGGAAAATCCCATGGGTAGATGAAGAGCCTGGTAGGCTGCAGTCCACGGGGTCGCTAAGAGTCAGAAACGACTGAAGTAACTTAGCAGCAAGCACACATATACACAAAATGAATTGCTCATATAGTCAGATCTCAACATACTGTACTTTTTTTTAAGAAGCACAGATCTATTGACAAATTAATAGAAGCCTGACAGGAAGGAGACGCATCACTGCAGTTAGAGGATGGACACAGGTGGTAAGGGCAGCCAGGCTGGCTGGAGCAGCTGAGGCGCCCGGCTAAGTGTTCTCCGCCACACTCATGGAGGGATGCGGGGCACAGAACCCAGAGTGGAGGAAAGGTTCATCGGACTCAGAGCCAGAAACAGCTGACCACAGGGCTGCCAATTCCAGAAAGCTCTTGATAATCCTAAATCCTGAGCACCAAGGATCCAGTGACCTATTCCATCAAAGAGGAAAGGAGCCACAGGCATGATTCAGAGATTGTGAGGAAAAGTTTCAGCAGCTCCTCTGATTAAAATTTCAAATCCACAACCCTCCCCCTAATCCCTTGGTGAAAAGGGAAGATTAGCACAAGTCTGCAGCCCTGACAACTCCCACCACCCCTTTCAGTCCCATGTAAAATTCCAGGCATCTCCCTGGAGACCCTGAGCTGGGCTACTGCCATTGCTTTCCCACTAATTGGAAAACTGTAATAAGAAAGTAAACAGTGCCGATTCCATAATAACCTGAAAATAGAGCAGCCTGCCTTGTGTTCCCTGATTATTCATTTACTAAATACACTAGCAGGAGGGCTTGAAAGGATGAAAGATGGGGGCTATTGTGAGCCCTTGATGTCCCTGCATTTTTCATTGTATTAAAACAATAACCTCTGTACTGGGGTAGATCACTTGGTTAGGGAAAACCTTCGGACTCCCGAGGGCTGGGACGGAGGCTTTGCAAATTTGAATGACTCCGTTTGGGGACATAAAGAATACCGCTTGCTCTGCCGGCCACTGCGGGAGGAGGAGGAGGTAGGAGCACAGGTGACTCGGTGAGGCTGTCGGGTCTTCCTCCCTTTTTGTTGCAAACCACTTCACACCTGGCATCTGCAGTGTCTTAAGGACAGAGGAGGCAAGGGGGAGTCCACGGGACAGGGAGGGGCTGGAGCGCCCCCCGTTGGGGAGTGCACGATGTCCCCCGGGCTTCCAACCTGGTCACAGAGTCCTGAGAACTGCGGTGGCCGCAGCCTGCTTGCAGCTCCCAGGGAAGTAACCCAGCCACCACCACGCCATGGAAGAAACTGCATCCCCAGCTCTGGGTGGTCCTTATCAGTCAGATGACAACCCAGGGGCCCAAGGACCCCTACTGCAGAATCCACTGACTTCCTATTTGCCCAGCATGTTCCTGAAGACTGTCCTGCTTTTATTGCTGAGTTCTAGCCTGGAAAATCCCACGGATGGAGGAGCCTGAAAGGCTGCAGTCCATGGGGTCGCTGAGGGTCGGACAAGACTGAGTGACTTCACTTTCACTTTTCACTTTCCTGCATTGGAGAAGGAAATGGCAACCCACTCCAGTGTTCCTGCCTGGAGAATCCCAGGGACAGGGGAGCCTGGTGGGCTGCTGTCTCTGGGGCCGCACAGAGTCGGACACGACTGAAGCGACTTAGCAGCAGCAGCAGCAGAGAGTTAGGGCTTCCCTGGTGGCTCAGCTGGTAAAGACTCTGCCTGCAATGCGGGAGAACTGGGTTTGATCCCTGGAAAGGGAAGATCCCCTGCGGAAGGGAATGGCTGTTAGGGAAATTAAATACATGACCTTGTTTAGGCTTCAGAGACAAAGCAGAGCAGCCTCTGGCCTTGCTTCTAACCTGTCTGGATGCTGCCCTGACTGCCTGTTGTGAGTGCAAGACTTGAAAGTGCAAGTGCAAGTCACTCAGTCGAGTCCGACTCTTTGTGACCCTCTGGACTCTACAGTGCATGGAATTCTCCAGGCCAGAATACTGGTGGTGAGTAGCCTTTCCTTTCTCCAGGGGATCTTCCCAACCCAGGGATCGAACCGAGGTCTCCCGCATTGCGGCAGATTCTTTACCAGCTTAGCCACAGATCAGATCAGATCAGATCAGTCGCTCAGTCGTGTCCGGCTCTTTGCAACCCCATGAACCGCAGCACGCCAGGCCTCCCTGTCCATCACCAGCTCCCGGAGGTCACTCAGACTCGCATCCATTGAGTCAGTGATGCCATCCAGCCATCTCATCCTCTGTCGTCCCCTTCTCCTCCTGCCCTCAATCCCTCCCAGCATCAGAGTCTTCTCTAATGAGTCAACTCTCCGCATGAGGTGGCCAAAATACTGGAGTTTCAGCTTTAGCATCATTCCTTCTAAAGAAATTCCAGGATTGATCTCCTTCAGAATGGACTGGTTGGATCTTCTTGCAGTCCAAGGGACTCTCAAGAGTCTTCTCCAACACCACAGTTCAAAAGCATCAATTCTTCGGCGCTCAGCCTTCTTCACAGTCCAGCTCTCACATCCATACATGACCACAGGAAAGACCACAGCCTTGACTAGGCGAACCTTTGTTGGTAAAGTAATGTCTCTGCTTTTGAATATGCTATCTAGGTTGGTCGTAACTTTCCTTCCAAGGAGCAAGCGTCTTTTAATTTCTTGGCTGCAGTCACCATCTGCAGTGATTTTGGAGCCCAGAAAAACAAAGTCTGACACTGTTTCCACTGTTTCCCCACCTATTTCCCATGCAGTGATGGGACCGGATGCCATGATCTTCGTTTTCTGAATGTTGAGCTTTAAGCCAACCTTTTCACTCTCCACTTTCACTTTCATCAAGAGGCTTTTTAGCCCCTCTTCACTTTCTGCCATAAGAGTGGTGTCATCTGCATATCTGAGGTTATTGATATTTCTCCCAGCAATCTTGATTCCAACTTGTGTTTCTTCCAGTCCAGCATTTCTCATGATGTACTCTGCATAGAAGTTAAATAAACATGGTGACAATATGCAGCCTTGACGTACTCCTTTTCCTATTTGGAACCAGTCTGTTGTTCCATGACCAGTTCTAACTGTTGCTTCCTGACCTGCATACAGATTTCTTAAGAGGCAGATCAGGTGGTCTGGTATTCCCATCTCTTTCAGAATTTTCCATAGTTTATTGTGATCCACACAGTCAAAGGCTTTGGCATAGTCAATAAAGCAGAAATAGATGTTTTTCTGGAACTCTCTTGCTTTTTCTATGATCCAGCGGATGTTGGCAATTTGATCTCTGGTTCCTCTGCCTTTTCTAAAACCAGCTTGAACATCAGGAAGTTCACGGTTCACATATTGCTGAAGCCTGGCTTGGAGAATTTTGAGCATTACTTTACTAGCGTGTGAGATGAGTGCAACTGTGCGGTAGTTTGAGCACTCCTTGGCATTGCCTTTCTTTGGGATTGGGATGAAAACTGACCTTTTCCAATCCTGTGGCCACTGCTGAGTTTTCCAAATTTGCTGGCATATTGAGTGTAGCACTTTCACAGCATCATCATTCAGGACTTGGAATATGAATCAAGGCAAACTGGAAGTGGTCAAACAAGAGATGGCAAGAGTGAATGTTGACATTCTAGGAATTAGCGAACTAAAATGGACTGGAATGGGTGAATTTAACTCGGATGACCATTATATCTACTACTGTGGGCAGGAATCCCTCAGAAGAAATGGAGTGGCCATCATGGTCAACAAAAGAGTCCGAAATGCAGTACTTGGATGCAATCTCAAAAACGATAGAATGATCTCTGTTCATTTCCAAGGCAAACCATTCAATGTCACAGTAATCCAAGTCTATGCCCCAACCAGTAACGCTGAAGAAGCTGAAGTTGAAAGGTTCTATGAAGACCTACAAGACCTTTTAGAACTAACACCCAAAAAAGATGTCCTTTTCATTATAGGGGACTGGAATGCAATAGTAGGAAGTCAAGAAACACCTGGAGTAACAGGCAAATTTGGCCTTGGAATACGGAATGAAGCAGGGCAAAGACTAATAGAGTTTTGCCAAGAAAATGCACTGGTCATAGCAAATACCCTCTTCCAACAACACAAGAGAAGACTCTATACATGGACATCACCAGATGGTCAACACCGAAATCAGATCGATTATATTCTTTGCAGCCAAAGATGGAGAAGCTCTATACAATCAGCAAAAACAAGACCAGGAGCTGACTGTGGCTCGGACCATGAACTCCTTATTGCCAAATTCAGACTGAAATTGAAGAAAGTAGAGAAAACTACTAGACCATTCAGGTATGACCTAAATCAAATCCCTTATGATTATACAGTGGAAGTGAGAAATAGATTTAAGGGCCTAGATCTGATAGATAGAGTGCCTGATGAACTATGGAATGAGGTTCGTGACATTGTACAGGAGACAGGGATCAAGACCATCCCCATGGAAAAGAAATGCAAAAAAGCAAAATGGCCGTCTGGGGAGGCCTTACAAATAGCTATGAAAAGAAGAGAAGCGAAAAGCAAAGGAGAAAAGGAAAGATATAAACATTTAAATGCAGAGTTCCAAAGAATAGCAAGAAGAGATAAGAAAGCCTTCTTCAATGATCAATGCAAAGAAATAGAGGAAAACAACAGAATGGGAAAGACTAGGGATCTCTTCAAGAAAATCAGAGATACCAAAGGAACATTTCATGCTAAGATGGGCACAATAAAGGACAGAGATGGTGTGGACCTAACAGAAGCAGAAGATATTAAGAAGAGGTGGCAAGAATACACAGAAGAACTGTACAAAAAAGAGCTTCAAGACCCAGATAATCATGATGATGTGATCACTGACCTAGAGCCAGACATCTTGGAATGTGAAGTCAAATGGGCCTTAGAAAGCATCACTACGAACAAAGCTAGTGGAGGTGATGGAATTCCAGTGGAGCTATTCCAAGTCCTGAATGATGATGCTTAGCCACAAGGGCACTGCAAATAAGATAGGGGACAAATCTTGAAACTGTTGAGCCCCTGGAGGGCCCCTGGCCAACCAACCAAGCCCTGGGTTTAACAACATTCCAAGTTTTACAAGACAAAACAAACATCATTAACATGAAACCAGAGCTGCAATTTTCTCACAGATTGATAGGGATATCAGTTTAAATCCTGGGATTACAAGCAGGAACCCGAACTGCCATCTCTGAAGTCTCACCACAGAGCAAATGCATTGCCTGGGACCTTTCCCAACTGGGACCCCAATGCTCAGTGTCATAGGACTCCCCAGGGCTGTCTGAGTCTGGATGTTGGTCAAAACCCAGTTTGGTGATGTTTCTATTTCTCTTTTCTTTTAATGTTAGTATATTGAAAGTAAACTAGATAATTCTCTAATAAATATTGATATTATTTATTTGTATAGAATGAGCAGCTTATTTTGTTAACAAATCCTTTGAACCTGAGATGAAAGTGAAAACTTTCGGCAAAACACTACCCACTCCAGTACTCTTGCCTGGAGAGTTCCATGGACAGAGAAGCAGGGCTATAGTCCGTGGGATCACAAAGAGTTGGACATGAGCAACTAACATAACAGAGAGTTAATGAAGTGGGGAAGTGGGACAAGGTGGTGCAAAATACGAGAATATTTACTCAGTCATTCAACATCAATGCTTTTTTTTCCAATAATTTATCTATTTCTTTGGCTGCTCCGGGTCTTCGTTTCAGCCTGAGATCTTCAGTCGTACTGTGGTATGCAGGATCTTTAGTTGCAGCATGTGGGACCTAGTTCTCTGACCAGGGATTGAACCCAGGCCCCCTGCACGGGGAGCAAGGAGTCTTAGCCGCTGGACCATCAGGGAAATCTCCGTTGCTGCTTCTTGCATTCACTGCACAAAGGTGTTACAACGTTCCAGGGCAACTAAACTAGTGGACAATATTAATGGAAATACAATAGAGGCTATGCTTTCAAAAGTATCCGATTCAACAGACTCACAAAAGGCATTAACCAAGTTTTAATGAGAAGTCAGCCTGCAGTAATTTTACAAGAAATTATTATCTTCATTCTAAAAAAAAAAACTGTGTGAATAACTGTCTCCACTGCAGTGCAGGTAGTCAGAGAGGTATGTGTTACTAAAAGAACCAGTTCACAAATAGGCCATGATCACTATTTTTGCCCAAGAGTGGCAGACATGTTAACTGTGAGACTGTCTAAAGTGAAAGTGAAGTCATTCAGTTGTGTCCGATTCTTTGCAACCCCATGGACTGCAGCCTGCCACGTTCCTCCATCCATGGGGTTTTCCAAGCAAGAGTACTGGAGTGGGTTGCCATTTCCTTCTCAAGGGGATCTTCCCAACTCAGGGAATCAAACCCAGGTCTCCTGCATTGTAGGCAGACACTTTACCGTCTGAGCCACCAGGGAAGCCTTGCCAGGTGGCTCCTGGTTTCTTCCTGGGTCTGATTCCTCTCTGAGGTTCAAGTGTGGTTCATTATCCAGTGCTTGTTCCAGGTAAAGGGAAATGGTGTCATGCGCCTTATGGCTTTACACAAAGAAATACATTTTTTAATGGGTTGCTGGTTTAAGATAAAATTATAGGTGCACTTATGCTTGTAACATAATGCTCCAATACTTTGGCCACCTGATACGAAGAACTGACTCCTTGGAAAAGACCCTGATGCTGGGAAAGATTGAAGGCGGAGGAGAAGGGGACGACAGAGGATGAGATACTGGATGGCACCACCGACTTGATGGACAGGAGTTTGAGCAAGCTCTGGGAGTTGGTGATGAACAGGGAAGCCTGGCGTGCTGCGGTCCATGGGGTCACAAAGAGTCAGACAACGACTGAGCAACTGAACTGAACTGATGCTTGTAACAAAGGAGGATACCTCTGACAATGTAAATGTCCATGACATGTGATAAAGCGCATGACACCATTTCCCTCTACCTGGAACAAGCACTGGACAATGGACCACACTTGAAACTCGGAGAGGAATCAGACCCAGGAAGAAATCAGGAGCCACCTGGCAAGATGTGCACTGGCCTGGGAGCCAGAAGAGGAAATGCTGAAGGACAGAGCATAGCAGGAGGGGGCGGTGGAGAAGCTGCTGCTGAATCCGTGTGCGGGGGCCCTTGGCATTGCCCTATACCTGGTCTAATCCCTAAAGCCCTGAAGGTTGCGGCGGCCCACAGTTTTTAGGAAGATGGTTTCCCTATGCATGACGATTCTTTTCCACACCACAATAATAGCTAACACTTACCCAAGTAGTCTTTCTCAAGTTTTAACAGGCACATGAATCACCTCAAGATTTTGTTAAAATGCAGATTCTGATTTGATTGGTCTGTGTGGAGGTCCGAGATTCTCACGTTTCTATTAATAACTAGCTCATAGATGTGGATTCTGCCTAGTCCATGGACTATATACTTTGTGACGATTACATTGTTACCGTGAGCCAGCCAGGCATTGTGCACAGTGTGTATTCACCATAGCCAACCTCCCAGGTAGGAACCACTTTGCAGGTAGAGAAACGTAGGCACAGGGAGGTTCTGCCACTCAGCTAAGTTCACACAGCTAATGAGGAATAGAACCAGGATTTGTTCCCTGGCAGTCAAGTGCTAGAGTTTGACTTTTAAAAAACAGTTTTAACTCTTGGAATTATAATTCTTCATACACTTCCATCCTACAATGAAACCATTTATAAAGGTTCTGGCTACAGATATTTCTTCAGTGTATTTACCTGCCAACATTTATGAGCAAGTGGGCTTCCCTGTTAGCTCAATTGGTAAAGAATCTGTTTGCAATGCAGGAGACCCCCAGTTCGATTCCTGGGTCAGGAAGATCCCTGGAGAAGGGAAAGGCTACCCACTACAGTCTTCTGGCCTAGAGACCTGCATGGACCGTACAGTCCATGGGGTCACAAAGAGTCAGACACAACTGAGTGACTTTCACTTTCACGGAGCAAGTATTTTGAGCCAAGCCCTGGGCTAGCTCATGTTTGTAGAGAGCAAGCCCTGCCTAAAGGAGCCGGGGGAGGTAGATGGGGTGGGGGGACAAGTGATCTGACAGCTCTAACGCAGAGTGGCCCACCCTGTATCACGATACTCATCGAATAACCTCACATTGCCAACACAGGCAGAGCTCGGTCTCACTGTTTTGTTCTGCCTGTGGTGGAAGAGAAGGAAACTAAGTTGTTGTTGTTTTTTTTTTCGAAAGCTTAATACATGAGAGGCATTATATATATGTTACCTCATTTAATCTTCACATCAGCCTAAAATATAGGTGATCTTCTCCCCACTTTAAAACTGTGTCAGAGGGAGGTGGTCCCAGGCGATCCAGTGGCTAAGATTCCGAGCTCCCCATGCAGGGGGACTCAGGTTCACTGATCCCACATGCCATAACTAAGAGTTCCCAAGCCGCAACTAAAGATTGCGCATGCTGCAACTAAGACCCAGCAGAGCCAAAAAAATAAAGCTGTATCAGGCCCTGTCCAAGGTCACAAAGCTAGCCGAGTAGGAGCGGGCGTTTGAACTTACATATGCTGCTGCTGCTGCTAAGTCGCTTCAGTCGTGTCCGACTCTGTGCAACCCCAGAGACGGAAGCTCACCAGGCTCCCCCGTCCCTGGGATTCTCCAGGCAAGAACACTGGAGTGGGTTGCCATTTCCTTCTCCAATGCATGAAAGTGAAAAGTGAAAGAGAAGTCGCTCAGTCGTGTCCGACTCTTAGCGACCCCATGGACTGGAGCCTACCAGGATCCTCTGTCCATGGGATTTTCCAGGCAAAAGTACTGGAGTGGGGTGGGGTGCCATTGCCTTCCCCGGAACTTACGTATAACTGACTCCAAAGCTGTTATTTCGCCCATATGCTGTTGTTCCTGTTATGTATGTATTGCTGTGAAACGATCCCAAAACTTAAAACATCACGTGATTACGCTCAAGGCTTCTATGTGCTGTGCTAAGTCACTTCAGTCGTGTCCGACTCTGTGCGACCCCATAAACGGCAGCCTACCAGGCTCTGCCGTCCCTGGGATTCTCCAGGCAAGAACACTGGAGTGGGTTGCCATTTCCTTCTCTAAGGCATGAAAGTGAAAAGTGAAAGTGAAGTCGCTCAGTCGTGTCTGACTCTTAGCGACCCCATGGACTGCAGCCTAACAGGCTCCTCCGTCCACGGGACTTTCCAAGCAAGAGTACTGGAGTGGGGTGCCATTGCCTTCTCCGCAA
>CAKXYN010000830.1:0-13662 GCA_935064755.1 Tragelaphus eurycerus | reverse complement strand
ACTTGGCCAACAAAGGTCCATTTAGTCAAAGCTATGGTTTTTCCAGTAGTCATGTATGAATGTGAGAGTTGGACCATAAAGAAGGCTAAGCACCAAAGAACTGATGCTTTTGAACTATGGTGTTGGAGAAGACTCTCCAAAGTCCCTTGGATTGCAAGGAGATCCAACCAGCCATCCTAAAGGAAATCAGTCCTTAATATTCATTGGGAGGACTGATACTGAAGCTGAAACTGCAATGCTTTGGCACCTGATGCGAAAAATCAACTCATTGGAAAAGACTCTGATGCTGGGAAAGATTGAAGGCAGAAGGAGAGGGGGAGGACAGAGGATGAGATGGTTGGATGGCATCACCAACTCAATGGACCTGAGTTTGAGCAAGCTCTGGGAGATGGTGAAGGACAGGGAAGCCTGGTGTGTTACAGTTCGTGGGGTTGCAAAGGGAGACGGACTCGACTGAGTGACTGAACAACAACGTGCCCCTAGGGCCCATGCTTCACGATAAGAGGAGACACCGAAATAAGAAGCCCTCACACTGCAGCTGGAGAGTAGCTTGCCACAACTAGAGAAAACTGGAGTGCAACAATGAAGACCCAGCACAGTCAAAAATAAAGACAAATAAATAAATAACTCTTTTAAAATGAGTGAAAGAAAAAAATTAAGGTCTTCCCTGGTGGTTCAGTGGTTAAGACTCAGTGCTTCCAAAGCAGAGGGCCTCGGTTTGATCCCTGGTCCGGGAACTAAGATACTGAATATCACATGACACAATCAAACAGGAATACAAACAAGAATACAAAAAGACATGTACATTAGTTAAAATTACTTTGTGCATAATATAATAAATTCAAGCTAGTTTAAAAGGCAAGAGGAATTTCTCTTGCAGAATTTGGAATGTCTTGCACATGGTAACTACTTTGTGTACAGATTTTACATTGAATTGAAGTTTTAGGATAATATTCCTTTAAGATGAATGGGAAAATAAAGAGAAGAACAATAGATGTGATGAGAAGGGAAGAATGCTGGTGAGAACAGTTATTAGAGGACATGGAGCTCAATAAAAGAGAACCTGGGGTCATTCTAATCCAATAATCTTTTGCTCCATGCCTCATTCTTTGGGCCTGCCAGGCTCCTTTGTCCATGGGATTTCCCAGGGAAGAATACTGTAACAGGTTGCCATTTCTTCCTCCAGAGGATCTTCCCCACCGAGGGACTGAACCCAAGTCTCCTGTGTCCCTTGCATTGGCAGGTGGATTCTTTACCACTGAGCCACCTAGGAAGCCTTTGGGATACCTTGATCATTCCCAAAAGGCATGCTTATGACATAGAGAACTGAATTTTCCTGACTACTTTCTCTCTTCCTTTTCTGCAACCAGGGATGGAAAGTTTCCTGTTAAAGGGAAACATTTTCACAAGAGGTAGTTTTTCTTTTTCTTTCCATGTTGCATTATCATTAGGGCACACAAACTACTGTAGTCACATCTTCTGCACAAAATGGGACAAAGTCAAGTAATGCTATTTCTTAAAAATAATAATGGTATTAATACAAAACAGGAGAAAGAACAATTTACTGTATGATAGATAGTCCTAAGTTTTTAAAGTTTTCTTCTTTCTTCATTGTACATCTCAATCTTGTTTTATTTTGAGAATTAATTCAGAGGGCAAACTCCACTCAGCTTGTTAATATTAGAATAAGCAGCTATGAAAGCAAAATTTGTTTTAAAAGCTGTGAGTATAGTTCAGACAAAATCAACATTACTTCATTTGTTCAAAGAAGATTAAAAAAAAAAGACAAGTTAAAAGGAACACTAAGATCAGAGAGGAAGGTAATCTGGGAAATGTAAATGAGCAAATATTCTCGTATCTTTTTTGTCTTTTAAGAAACAATTATGGACTTTTGTGACTTTATAGGAAGAAAAACTTAATGTAAGATTAAACTGCAATTACTATTATTTCAACTTTGTTTAGGCATCTCTTCATGTACATTTACAAACCTTACATTGTAATAAGTAAGGTACACCCTTAATATGTTCTATTTTGGGCTTTTTCATTTTTGGTTTTAAATAAACATGTCCATGTACTGATGTTAGCACACTTGTCATTCTAACATCCTATCATGTTGACATAACCCCAAGATACTTGGTAATTGGAGAGTGAGTGAGAGGGTGTTCATACCATTACAATAATTTTCTCCAACCGCAAATTGACTTCGTATGTGTAGAAGAACAGCCAAGTGGAGCAGTATAAACAAAGAGGAAGGAAAGTCATTATGTGAAGAATTTTATTATGTTGTTATTTTCAGGAATAAGTTCTCAGTAACTTCTCTTTGTGAGGTTTTCTTTAATTAAAAAAAAAAAAACAGAAGCAAGGTAATAATTCATTTCAACATGTTGGAGGAATAGGCTTAAGAGACTTGTGTGCCAGTTACTAAGTTGTTGTCTATTAGGTGAAAATCCCCCTTTCACACTGTGATGTTGGAGCTGAAACTCTGAAAACCACACTTCTATTTTGCTGGCAGCTCCATGTCTGGCTCTGTCCACAGGGGCATTAGGGAAAGTCTTCAACACTGGAAGGAAGAAGGAATTTGTCTCTTCCTAGTTGTTTCCTGGTGACTTCCTGTTTACTTCCTATGTGGCTTTTGTCTACTGTGTGTGACTTCCTGTCTTCTTCCTGGACTCCCTGTCTACTTCCTGTGTGACTTCCGTCTCCTGTGTGTGGATTCTTGTCTTCTTCCTGGTATGTGTGTGTGTTTGCTCAGTCATGTCCAACTCTTTGCAACTCCATGGACTACAACCCACCAGGCCCCTCTGTCCATGGGATGTTACAGGCAAGAATACTGGAGTGGGTTGCCATTTCCTTCTCTAGGGGATCTTCCTGACCCAGGGATCGAACCCAGGCCTGTTTCCCACTGTGCCACCTGGGGAGCCCTTAGACTTCCTGTCTGTGTGCTTGCTCCTGCTTCTCACCCTGACCGCCAGGGTTCCCTCCTGAAGTACCTGAATCCAGATGAGAGCTGGGACTCAGAATTTTGAGGAAGGGGCATGGGCTGACTGCTGTCTGTTTACTGAGTGGGTGAAGTGAGGCTGATCCTGTGAGCATCAGGAATAAAGTTGGATACTAGAACCAACCACTACCACTGAGGTGAAAAGTCACCACAGGGGAAAACTATTAGAAGAGCAAGCAAAACTGAAGGATCAACTCCCTTCTCTCTATTTCTGCCTTTCAGTCTCCTATCCAGCCTCCAATTGATAAAATCTAACATGGCAAAGAAGAGATATTTTTCTCAGAGTCTCAGCCCCATTTCATAGAGCAGCACAAAGAAAAGTCGATTTAGAGTTGAGAGACAACTTACTAATTGGCATAAGTGCTTTACTAAATAGAAATGGTAAGGACTTCCCTAGTGGTCCGGTGGTTAAGCCTCTATGCTCCCAATGTCAGGAGCCCAGGTTTGATCCCTGGTCAGGGAACTAGATCCCACATGCCACAACTAAAGACCCCCACATGTGGCAATGAAGATCATGGGTCTCAAGGGCCACAACAAAGAGCTGGTGCAGCTAAATTAAATGAATAAATAATTGTATTTTTAAAAGGGGATGGTGATAGTCCATATCTTGGCTTTCTTCCCATATTTAAAAGAGGGATGATGCTAGTATCTTTCATTAAATATAAAGATTGAGGACAGGAAAAGGAGATGACAGGATGAAATGGTTGTATGGCATCACCTACAAAATGGACATGAGTTTGAGCAAGCTCCGGGAGATGGTGATGGACAGGGAACTCTGGAGTGCTGTAGTGCATGGGATCACAAAGAGTCAGACACAGCTGAGCGACTGAACTATAACAAAAACATAAGAACTACCAAGTAGTTCAGACATAAAGCTAAGATTCATGGCTGGACTATTATCAGCCTTAACTGATGAATACAAAACCAGTAATCTCTGAAGGATGACTCGCTCAACAAAGACTGGCAGTGAGATGACCCTGGTGCCAGGCATGTGTCATCCAGTTACGTGGACCAACTGAAGGGCTTGTCCCTGCTTTCAGGGCCAGAGCAATGTTAACAGGTGGGGAAAAATTGGCAAGCTAATATAATTGGTTGTAATATATACTGATGCTGCTGCTGCTAAGTTACTTCAGTTGTGTCCAACTCTGTGCGACACCATAGACCGCACCAGGCTCCCCCGTCCCTGGGATTCTCCAGGCAAGAACACTGGAGTGGGTTGCCATTTCCTTCTCCAATGTATGTAAGTGAAAAGTGAAAGTGAACTTGCTCAGTCATGTCCGACTCTTAGCGACCCCATGGACTGCAGCCTATAGGCTCCTCCATCATGGGATTTTCCAGGCAAGAGTACTGGAGTGGGGTGCCATTGCCTTCTCCGAATATATATTGACACTTAATTAAATTTGATTAAGATCCATTCAACTAGATGAAGTTGAATATCCTAAATTATGTTCTGAGTATGTATATGTTCAATTTCTGACTTTTCTTGGAGCTGACTCTTTGCAACCCCATGGACTGCAGCACGTCAGGCCTCCATGTCCATCACCAACTCCAACATCCAACCATCTCATCCTCTGTCGTCCCCTTCTCCTGCCCCCAATCCCTCCCAGCATCAGGGTCTTTTCCAATGAGTCAGCTCTTCACATCAGGTGGCCAAGGTATTGGAGTTTCAGCTTCAACATAAGTCCTTCCAATGAACACCCAGGACTGATCTCCTTTAGGATGGACTGGTTGAATCTCCTTGCAGTCCAAGGGACTCTCAAGAGTCTCCTCCAACACCACAGTTCAAAAGCATCAATTCTTTGGCGCTCAGCTTTCTTCACAGTCCAACTCTCACATCCATACATGACCACTGGAAAAACCATAGCCTTGACTAGACAGACCTATGTTGACTAAGTAATGTCTCTGCTTTTGAATATGCTATCTAAGTTGGTCATAACTTTCCTTCGAAGGAGTGTCTTAATTTCATGGCTGCAGTCACCATCTGTAGTGATTTTGGAGCCCAAAAAAATAAAGTCAGCCACTGTTTCCACTATTTCCCCTTCTATTTCCCATGAACCGGATGCCATGATCTTCATTTTCTGAATGTTGAGCTTTAAGCCCACTTTTTCACTCTCCTCTTTCAATTTCATCAAGAAGCTCTTTAGCTCCTCATCACTTTCTGCCATAAGGATGGTGTCATCTGCATATCTGAGGTTACTGATATTTCTCCGAGCAATCTTGATCCAGCTTGTGCTTCTTCCAGCCTACCGTTCCTCATGATGTACTCTGCATATAAGTTAAATAAGCAGGGTGACAATATACAGCCTTGATGTACTCCTTTTCCTATTTGGAACCAGTCTATTGTTTCCTGTCCAGTTCTAATTGTTGCTTCCTGACCTGGATAGAGGTTTCTATTGAGGCAGGTCAGGTGATCTGGTATACCTATCTCTTGAAGAATTTTCCACAGATTATTGTGATCCACACAGTCAAAGGCTTTGACATAGTCCATAAAGCAGAAATAGATGTTTTTCTGGAACTCTTTTGCTTTTTCTATGATCCAACAAATGTTGGCAATTTGATCTCTGCTTCCTCTGCCTTTTCTAAAACCAGCTTGAACATCTGGAAGTTCACAGTTCACGTATTGCTGAAGCCTGGCTTAGAGAATTTTGAGCATTACTTTACTAGCGTGTGAGATGAGTACAATTGTGTGGTAATTTGAACATTCTTTGGCATTGCCTTTCTTTGAGATTGGAATGAAAACTGACCTTTTCCAGTCCTGTGGCCACTGCTGAGATTTCCAAATTTGCTGACATATTGAGTGCAGCACTTTCACAGCATTGGCCTTTAGGATTTGAAACAGAAGCAGAAGATATTAAGAAGAGGTGGCAAGAATACACAGAAGAACTGTACAAAAAAGATCTTCACGACCCAGATAATCATGATGGTGTGATCACTGACCTAGAGCCAGACATCCTGGAATGTGAAATCAAGTGGGCCTTAGAAAGCATCACTATGAACAAAGCTAGTGGAAGTGATAGAATTCCAGTTGAGCTATTCCAAATCCTGAAAGATGATGCTATGAAAGTGCTGCACTCAATATGCCAGCAAATTTGGAAAACTCAGCAGTGGCCACAGGACTGGAAAAGGTCAGTTTTCATCACAATCCCAAAGAAAGGCAATGCCAAGGAATGCTCAAACTACCGTACAGTTGCACTCATCTCACACGCTAGTAAAGTAGTGCTCAAAATTCTCCAAGCCAGGCTTCAGCAATATGTGAACCGTGAACTTCCTGATGTTCAAGCTGGTTTTAGAAAAGGCAGAGGAACCAGAGATCAAATTGCCAACATCTGCTGGATCATGGAAAAAGCAAGAGAGTTCCAGAAAAACATCTATGTCTGCTTTATTGACTATGCCAAAGCCTTTGACTGTGTAGATCACAATAAACTGTGGAAAATTCTGAAAGAGATGGGAATACCAGACCACCTGGTCTGCCTCTTGAGAAATTTGTATGCAGGTCAGGAAGCAACAGTTAGAACGGGGCATGGAACAACAGACTGGTTCCAAATAGGTAAAGGAGTACGTCAAGGCTGCATATTGTCACCATGTTTATTTAACTTCTATGCAGAGTACATCATGAGAAACGCTGGACTGGAAGAAACACAAGTTGGAATCAAGATTGCTGGAAGAAATATCAATAACCTCAGATATGCAGATGACACCACCCTTATGGCAGAAAGTGAAGAGGAACTCAAAAGCCTCTTGATGAAAGTGAAAGTGGAGAGTGAAAAGGTTGGCTTAAAGCTCAACATTCAGAAAACAAAGATCATGGCATCTGGTCCCATCACTTTATGGGAAATAGATGGGGAAACAGTGTCAGACTTTCTTTTTCTGGGCTCCAAAATCACTGCAGACGGTGACTGCAGCCATGAAATTAAAAGACGCTTACTCCTTGGAAGGGAAAGTTATGACCAACCTAGATAGCATATTCAAAAGCAGAGACATTACTTTACCAACAAAGTTTCGCCTAGTCAAGGCTATGGTCTTTCCTGTGGTCATGTATGGATGTGAGAGCTGGACTGTGAAGAAGGCTGAGTGCCGAAGAATTGATGCTTTTGAACTGTGGTGTTGGAGAAGACTCTTGAGAGTCCCTTGGACTGCAAGGAGATCCAACCAGTCCATTCTGAAGGAGATCAGCCCTGGGATTTCTTTGGAAGGAATGATGCTAAAGCTGAAACTCCAGTATTTTGGCCACCTCATGCGAAGAGTTGACTCATTGGAGAAGACTCTGATGCTGGGATTGGGGGCAGGAGGAGAAGGGGACGACAGAGGATGAGATGGCTGGATGGCATCACTGACTCGATGGATGTGAGTCTGGGTGACCTCTGGGAGTTGGTGATGGACAGGGAGGCCTGGCGTGCTGTGATTCATGGGGTCACAAAGAGTTGGACACGACTGAGCGACTGATCTGATCTGATCTGATCTGATCAACTGGAATTCCATCACCTCCACTGGCTTTCTTCATAGTGATGCTTCCTAAGGCTCACTTGACTTCACATTCCAGAATGTCTGGTTCTAGGTTGGTGTGAGTGAGTGCACTATTGTGATTATCTTGGTCATGAAGATCTTTTTTGTACAGTTCTTCTGTGTATTCTTGCCACTTCTTCTTAATATCTTCTGCTTCTGTTAGGTCCCCACCATTTATTGAGCCCATCTTTGTATGATATGTTCCCTTGGTATTTCTAATTTTCTTAAAGAGATCTCTAGTCTTTCCCATTCTATTGTTTTCCTCTATTTCTTTACACTGATCACTGAGAAAGGCTTTCTTATCTCTCCTTGCTATTCTTTGGAACTCTGCATTCAAATGGGTATATCTCTCCTTTTTCCTTTGCTTTTCACCTCTCTTCTTTTCATAGCTATATGTAAGACCTCCTCAGACAGTCATTTTGCTTTTTTGCATTTCTTTTTCTTGGTGATGATCTTGATTTTTGTCTCTTGTACAATGTCATGAACCTCCATCCATAGTTCATCAGGCACTCTGTCCATCAGATCTAGTCCCTTAAATCTATTTCTCACTTCCACTGTGTAATTGTAAGGAATTTGATTTAGGTCATACCTGAATGGTCTAGTGGTTTTCCCCACTTTCTTCAATTTAAGTCTGAATTTGGCAATAAGGAGTTCATGATCTGAGCCATAGTCAGCTGCTGGTCTTGTTTTTGCTGACTGTATAGAGTATACAGTCTATGCTAATAAAGGAAGGAAAAAGAAGATAATAATAAGTACTCCTATCTAGAGAAGAGAGGGTGACCATGGGGGAAAGGACATTTAGCAACACCACATGCCAGCCTTTGGTTTGGGCAGCAATCCCCTGACCATGAGTTTGTTGATCTTCCTTTCCCTGGCAGTGGAGTGGATTTCTTGATCAGCTTTGACCACTGAGAATATTTGCTTTTTCTTACTTAAATAGCACATCTGAGAGGAGCATTATAAATAAAGAAGTACCTTTGACTGGGGAAATGTGCCTGAGAGTGTGTTTGTGTATGTGTGTGTGTGTGTACGTGAGCCCATGCCATATCCTTAGCTAAGCTGTTCCACTTTATAGCTGGGTCTGACAATAGCCACAGAAGCTGAGATTCTCTGTTAAGGCAAGCATGAGTCTCTTATCTCCAGGACTGGATTATCCTTTCTGCTGAGAATTGCCTTTCTGGAGATAACTCCTGGAGAACCAGAGTGAGATGTCTGCCAGTTTCCTCTGGGGGAGAGTCAACTGTGAGCAGAGATAGTGGTTTAATCTCATTGACCTCAGCTCCTCCAAAGCCTACAAGTCTGTGGGCTGAACCGTGGGATGGGTAAGAGTGTAGGCTCTGAAGTCAGACTGACTTGAGCTGAAATCTTGGCTCTTCCCAGTGTTGAGTTGTTGCACAAGTTTCAACTGAATCTGTGTCCAAGTATATAAATGGTAATAATAGCACTCACATCTAGTCATTTGTGATCAGATCAGATCAGATCAGTCGCTCAGTCGTGTCCGACTCTTTGCGACCCCATGAACCGCAGCACGCCAGGCCTCCCTGTCCATCACAAGCTCCCGGAGGTCACTCAGACTCACATCCATCGAGTCAGTGATGCCATCCAGCCATCTCATCCTCTGTCGTCCCCTTCTCCTCCTGCCCTCAATCCCTCCCAGCATCAGAGTCTTCTCCAATGAGTCAACTCTTCGCATGAGGTGGCCAAAATACTGGAGTTTCAGCTTTAGCATCATTCCTTCCAAAGAAATTCCAGGATTGATCTCCTTCAGAATGGACTGGTTGGATCTTCTTGCAGTCCAAGGGACTCTCAAGAGTCTTCTCCAACACCACAGTGTTTTGTGATAGGAGCCCTTAAAACTGTGATAGGAGCCCTTAAAACACTTTAACATGGAAAACAGAAAAGACCAAACAAGTATTATGGTTGATGATTATTGTGGTGTTTATTAGGCTTCTTAGAAACTGAAGTAACAGCATTCAACCATGTTTTCATGGCTCCTCTTACTTAACTGTCTTGGCCCAAGATCAGTTAGCAACTTTCTTCTCCTCTTAACAGTCAGCGTTGGCCTCAGCACACAGATGGGGACTCGCAAGTTACAATAGCTGAGACCTCTGCCTCTCTACAGCCTCAGGCTGCATCCCAACTCCAGTTTGCAAAAACGACACAGGTGCGGGCAGATAGGGACCCCATACCTCATCCACATACACAGAGAGCCCCAGTCCATCTGCCAAAACATCCAGTCTTTTCTAATCAGGACATTAACTTTAGACACAGGAAATTAGCTGACACAGTTCTGAAAGGTAAATTAATTTCTCAGTCTAGCCCTCCACCCTCTCAGAACAATGTCTCTGCTTCCTCTGTCCCTTGTGAAAACACCCCTCTCAAGAGCCACATGTAAACAGGCTTTCATGTCAGGAATATCTTCTCTAATAATTTCTTTTTTTTAATTTATTTATTTTTTAATTGGAGGATAATTGCTTTACAGTACTATGTAATTGCAGTGTCTGGTTTCTCGGGTACCAATATTATTGCTATGTTGGATCTTATTTCATTATCTAGGGTGGTTCATTCCGCTGGCATCCTTATCATCTGTTCATATAATTTAGCCATGTTCGGGTTGTCTCTGCTGGTGTGTTATCAGCCCCCACTGTGTCTTTGCTGCAATAGTTCTGTTCCCAACAACTCCCCCAATGTCTTGGGTTTCTCTGCAAATATTTATAGCACTACACAGACTCTCAGAGGTACAGAGCATTCTTTTGTAACAATCTTTCTTTTCTCTTTTTTCCCTTTTATAAAAGTAGTTGCTATCAATTCATTCAAGGCTGCTTTAAAGAGTTCTGTTGCTTCAGGAGCTATCGTTGTGTTTTCGGGGTTAATTTTCATTGATTCAAATATTTTTATTGAGGCTTTTTTCAGTAGATTTAGCTTGGTGTGGTTGTACCTTTTCTGGCAAATATTCTATCACTTCTCATAGTTAAAGGAGTATATTAATGTAACATATCTGCCTCATTATGCTACACTATGGCTGATCAATGTTTGCTCTAGTTCAGTGTATTTAAACAAGACAGATCCGGTCTCCTTATCCAGGCAGCAAAGCGCTAATTTCATTATAAATAGTTTTTTGTCTAATTTCATCTTGACCTTGGCAACATTTCCTAATGGTTCACTTGCTCAACTTTCTAGCGATATTAGGAAAAGAATTTAAAGAATGTTACCACATTCGCTGGAAACAGTCATTGTTACCATCATTTGGAATTCTTTGCCACAAAGAAATCTGAAGCAAAGAGTAGGTGACAAAAGGGACAGGATGTTGACAAGGGAATCCATGTTTCAGGGGGGATGCCACAGCTGGATGGTTCCCTGGGTGTCCCTCAACATGAAGATTCCGTGTTCTCCGCGGTCCATGCCCTAGGTCCACTCCTCTGTAGTGCTCCAGCGTGCTCCTCTGTGCTGATGGTGTGACACCATGGTGGTGCTACTCCTAAGCAAATACCTGCAAGGCAGCAGGACCAAATGAGGAAACACCAGTTGTTAGTTTACGGTTGGGAGCCAAACCAAACCTACTCTAATATTTTTACTCCTTTAAAAGCAAACAAAAAGGCCTACGTGTGCTGGCACCCCTCTCACTCCATATCACATCTCCTTACTCCAATCTCTGCTGCCAGACTGGCTTTGTTCCTGCTCCGACCAGCCTCGCACAGGTGTGGGCTGGCCGACCTCACCTGAGCCCCACACCTGTCACTGACTCCTGCCCAGCCCCTCCCTTTGGAGGAAATCGTGACCCTCTCTGCACTCAGGCAACCCTGACTCGTGAGCACAGGAGCTGGGGACGCCATTGGACCAGGTGTGGGCGGGGGTGGGGAACGAAGCCCTCCTCCCTCTAAAACCTGCACATAGCCCCACAGTGCATCCTTTCCAGGCTCCTGTGGTCCTCACGGGCCGTGACCCCCAAGCTGGTCACCTCCAGTGGGAGCTCTTGAGGAAACAGAAACAGAATCTTCTCCCAACCCAGAAATCCTCTCCACGTTGGTGGCAGAAAAAGAAAACATTCTTATTATTGAACAAGCCTCAAACTAGAATGTGAGGTGCCTCAGAGGCAATTGACCCGCTGAAAAAATGCAGAGACAGAAGGAATCTTTCTACCTCCCACTGCCAAGCAGAAAGAGCCCTTCCAGGCATGTTCTCAAGGTAAACACTAACTAGTCCTGCAGTGCTTGATCTGACAGTACCACTGGTCACACAGAGTTCACCCCAACTTTACCTGTAGCTGGGGTTATCCAGTGGGAAACCGACTTCTGTCTGTATGACAGCAGGTCATTTTGCAAACTGGGGCAAAGCACTCACCAAAGTGAGGCTCCTTCCTGCCCCCACCCCAGGAACTGAAAGGGAGGGGAACTTCCTCTTTTGTTTCCCCCCAGATTCCACCTTTACTCACTCGTTTGGTTGGTTGGCCTTTTAATTTTCCAAATGATTTTTTCTTACCTTTTTTGGAGACATTTTATTTCTTGAAGTAGAGGTGATAGGAAAGCACTTCTTTTGATGCTTGAATTTCAAAAAGGTGGTTCTCAAAATGTTTGCCTTTTAAGAGATGTCTCTCAGGTTCTTGAGAAAGCATTCCTGAGTCAAAAAGCTTAAAAAATATTTAAAAAGATGCAAAAACAGGACAGCTAACAAAAGACTAATGTATTCAAAGGAATACATTTTAAAGAGAGGAGAAAGAACATCCCCGTTTTCTAAACTAAATGCTCTGAGAAAAAGGAGAGGAGGGAAATCTCCCCTCTGCAGCAGGGAGAATGAAGACTCTTAGTTTCTGTTTGTCCTTGCATAGCCAAAGCAATGGGGCTTCCCATTGCCCAGTGGGGCCATACAGACAGGTGGTTCAGTGGCAGAGAATCTGCCTGCAATGCAGGAGACCTGGGTTTGATCTCTGGAGAAGGAAATGGCAACCCACTCCAGTATTCTTACCTGGGAAAGCCCATGGACAGAGGAGACTTGTGGGCTACAGTCCAGGGGATGGCAAAGAGTCGGACATGATTGAAGAGACTGAACACACACACACACACACACACACACACACACACACACACACAAAGCAATGATGCATCTGTACTGGCTTTCCTTCCTTTCTCACTCACTGCTTCCTGGGGTCACCTCCCTGGAAAGCCTGCTTAGTGAGGAGCCCCAGGTAGGGTGCTTGTAACAAAGGCACCCCATAACAAAGCATCATAATTAAAATTAAAAGGCAAAAAAAAAGAAAAAAATAGGGGAGATAGTTATTACAAAAGAGAGAAATAATATTCTAATATACTAAAAAATGTGCAAATTAATAAAAATACTAAACCCTCCCACAAATTTAAATTAGAAACATTTTCCTCATCATTATTAAACACTTTTAAAAGATAATATTCTACTTACTCAAATGTAAGACGCTTCCATGACATGATGTACCATTATGTTATGAGTCACTGAAAAAGGAAAAATGCAACCTATGCAACTAGAACCCTTTTTTTCACTTTGATGTCTAATTTTATTTAATATAAAATAAAATGAGAGCCTCAAACCTTGAATAGGAACTTCTGAGATGTAAATTTCCGATATTTTCAAGTCAGATTTGGAATTCAAATTTAGAGTCTCTCCTCTAGGATTTTAATTATTGCAAGATTTGCCCTAGTCTGAATGACAGTTTACATTATAATTTTCACATGAATGAGCACTGAATCAACAAAACAAAACCAAATGTATATTAAACACTGACTACTACAATCCTTTAATGGACTGAGTACCAGCAATATACAAGTTTTGTTTTCATTTTTGTTACTTAATAAATTTATTTTAGAATAAGCTTATATTTACAGAAAAATTGTGAAGATTGTATAGAGTTTTCATACACCCAGTACCCAAGTCCCCCATTTTTAACATCTTTCTTTAGTCACATATGTTGTCACAATTACTGGGTCAATATTAACATACTATTAATTAATACTAGAAAACTAAGATCATGGCACCCAGTCCTATCACTTCATGGCAAATAGATGGGGAAACAATGGAAACGCTGACAGACTTTATTTTGGGGGGCCCCAAAATCACTGCAGATGGTGACTGCAGCCATGAAATTAAAAGATGTTTGCTCCTTGGAAGAAAAGCTATGAACAACCTAGACAGCA
>CAKXYN010000829.1:0-13699 GCA_935064755.1 Tragelaphus eurycerus | reverse complement strand
CGTGGAGGGTTGTGGGGGACTGACCTGATAAGGGCTACGTCCTGGGGGCTGCCTCGCTATGTGATTTCAGCTTGAGGCCCTCTTGCCTCGCTATGTGATTTCAGCTTGAGGCCCCCTGTAGCTCTCTGTCCCGCCTTCCTCAAGAATGTTTTTTACAACCTTAAGACTCCAGCGAGTCTGGCTTGTGGCTACACTTCAAGGAACAGAAACCTTTTGTATTGCTAATGTAAAACCAGGCCTAGAGATAAACAAGAGTCTTGTATGTCGAATGTCACGTACTACATGGTATAAATATGAACATCAATAAAGACTAGTATCGGTCCAGTGTTGTCCGATCCTCTCAACCCCATCTTGCTTTCATTCTTTTCTTCTAAGCTCCTCGACAGCAGAGTTTCTGGGGGTTTCGCCTTACAAGCGCTGGCCGCGACAGGTGGCGCCCAACGTGGGGCTCGAGCTGTGTACGGAGCCACTACTCGGTAATCTCGGTAAACGTGGGGGCTCGAGCTGTGTACGGAGCCACTACTCGGTAATCTCGGTAAACGTGAGTATACGTTCGATTGTGAAGTTACAACAGATTTTAATTGAAGAGTAGTAAGGGTTATAGTTGAGAGTATAAATAATGGGGCAATCACATAGTCGTAGTCTGTTTGTTTATATGTTGTATGTAATGCTGCACCACAGGGGGAGTGACAGTCTCTAAGTCTAAGCTAGTTTCTTTTCTGTCATTCGTGGAGGAGGTATGTCCATGGTTCCCCCAAAGAAGGCACTGTAAATCTAACTACCTGGAAAAAGGTGGGGGAACAGATTAAAAACCACTACACTCTGTTTGGTCCAGAAAAGGTTCCTGTAGAAACTCTGTCTTTGTGGTCACTGATTAGAGACTGTTTAGATTTTGACCACGAAGAAATTCAGCGTTTCAGTTCGCTGTTGAAAGATAATGCAACCAATAACAGAGAGTCTAAAGTGCCTCCAGCAGGGGAACACGAATATACTGTCCCTGAAAAAACTCCCTTAAAGCAACCTCCCCTTTTAAAAATACAATGCAAAATGCTCTCTTAACAGAATCTCAGCCAAAATCAGAAAATAAACTATCTCCTGATGAAAAATCTTTCCTCGATGAGGAGGCGGCTAATTATCACAAAGAAGATTGGGATGATATTCTGTTAGCTCATACAGATAATGTCTTGTTACCTGAAATATTTTGTTTTTTTGAGATCTCAGCTACAAAACCATAGATTAATCATTGCCAGAGACAAGGTACAAGTACATCATCCTTATTCTTATTTAGGTTTTCAATTATATCCCCGAACTTTTGCCACACAAAAACTTACACTGCGAACTACTCATCTCCGTACCTTAAATGATTTTCAGAAATTGCTGGGGGATGTAAAATGGATTCGCCCTTATTTAAAACTCCCGACAGACGTTTTAAAGCCTTTGTTTAACAGTTTAAAGGAGATCCTGATCCGACATCTCCACGACAATTAACCCCTGAGGCTCGCTCAGCCTTATCCCAGATAAAAGTTACTATTCGTGATCAACAAACCACCTACTGTGATTACTCTAAACCTTGGGGTTTGTATATACTGCCTTCTTCACATTCCCCTACAGGCGTTCTGTTTCAAAATGGTCCACTACGTTGGATTTATTTAGCCTCTGTTCCTTCAAAAAATTTTGCCCCCTACCATAAATTGGTAGCTAAAATTATTGCTAAAGGCCGCCTGGAGTCTATTCAATATTTTGGAAAAAAACCTCATTTTATTTGCGTTCCCTTTGCCTTGAAACAACAAAAATGGTTATTTAAATTTTCAGACAACTGGGCACTTGCCTTGACAAATTTTCCTGGTCAACTTTTACATCACTACCCTTCTCATAAACTTTTACAGTTTACTAAACTTCATCAATTCATTTTTCCAAAGGTGGTACGACAACAGCCTATCTCCAATGCTACTAACATATTTACAGATGGGTCCTCCAATGATAGGGCTGCTTTGATTATTAATAACGCTGCTTATTTTACAGACACATCCTATTCTTCTGCACAGATCGTGAAATTGTTTGCTGTTGATCAAGCTTTAAAGACAATATCTGATGCTCCTTTTAACTTGTTTACTGACAGCCAGTATATTGTTCGTGCTCTCTCCTATATTAAAACTGTTCCTGCCATTCATAATGATTCGCCTACGGTCTTTAACTTATTCTCTTCCATACAGGCTACAATTCATAAACAAAATCATCCATGTTATTTTGGACACATACGGACACATACATCTTTACCCGGACCCTTAACTGAAGACAATCAAACAACTGATCTACTAACCCGAGTCTTTCTTTCACAATCTAACATTCCTTCCTCTATTGAACAGACACGGGCTTCTCATGCATTACATCACCAAAACAGTCACTCATTGCGTTTACAATTTCAGATTTCTAGAGAAGCCGCTAGAGAGATAATAAAGACGTGCCCTTCGTGTCCTCAATTTTTTGTTGTACCTCATTATGGGGTCAACCCCCGTGGTCTGCGCCCCAACGATCTCTGACAAATGGATGTTACCCATATTTCTGAATTTGAAAAACTTAAGTATTTACATGTTACTATTGACACTTTCTCAAATTTTTTGTCCTGTTCATTACTTTCAGGTGAGTCCTCAAAACAATGTATACGTCATTGTCTTTACTGTTTTTCTGTTATGGAAATTCCTAAGGTGATCAAAACTGATAATGGTCCCGGTTACACTAGTAAATTGTTTCAGACTTTTTGTGCTCGCTTCTGTATCCAACATAAGACTGACATTCCTTATAATCCACAAGGACAGGGCATTGTCGAGCGTGCTCATCAACGCATCAAACATCAACTTTTAAAGTTAAAACGGGGGAATCCAGCTGACTGTTACCAAGTTTCACCTCCTAACCTGTTGAATCATGCACTTTTTACTCTGAATTTCTTGTCTCTAGATGCAAAGGGCTTGTCTGCTGCTCAACGATTTTGGGGAAAGGAGATCAATGAGAAAAAACCCTTAGTGAAATGGAAAGATCCCCTTACAGGCCAGTGGCATGGCCCTGACCCCATTTTAATTTGGGGTAGAGGTCATGTATGTGTGTTTCCACAGGATGCCGAAGTGCCGCGCTGGTTGCCGGAGAGGTTGGTACGCACGACGACACAGATCACTAAACTGGCAGATGCGACGCCTGACGCTGTGCAGTGAGGACGACAATTTGCCCACTCCTCAGCAAGTGGAGGCGCTAATGCAGAGAGCTTAAAATACAGCACATACACAGGCTAACATTTCCCCTACTAATATTATTATGATATTACTCATGCTGTTACAACAAATCCATAACAGTAGTTCATCTGTCTATTGGGCTTATGTTCCAGATCCTCCACTTATCCAACCGGTTAAATGGGAGCGAAAAGTCATCCCTGTATATGTTAATGATACTATCTTACTAGGGAGACCCTCTGACAGCCATATAACACCTCAAAAAGCTAACATGTCTTACTATGGACTGACTACAAAATATCCCATGTGTTTTTCTTACAGCCAGACCATCCCTAATTGCATCACCGTGGCCCCCGCTGTGTCATATCTTCGGACAAGCTTCCCCGGAATAAACAACTTCACAAGAACAGCAACTACAGTGCACAACAGTACGGGGCCACGAGATGTTCCCTTTTGTAACTATAACCTAGCGACTCCTCTGGAAATAGCGCTTCCATGGACTCGATGCCGTTCGACCAATGCTACAGTTTACAACCTCAACACCACTCAACTCTGGGACTGGGGTCCACAAGAGCCTAACATTTGCCCCAAATGTCGAGGGTTACATCCTCCGATATTGGGACTTAGATCAGAAGGGACATTTCAGACAGAGATTTGGAAGCTATTGGACGCTTTTAGAACCAGTGGTCCCATGCTATATAAATTAGAAAAAAATGTCACTAGAACCAAGTATGGAGACATAAGAAATCTGGGTCGCCGGTACCCAAGAGCTTGTCTCCCTTTTCCTTTTATGCTTTTAGTAAGAGTGACTGAAATATCCTTGTCTAACAATGAATACCATGTAAAATGTGATGATTGTACACTTACTAACTGTATTAGAGGGATCCCAATTGGACAACAAGTAATAGTTGTAAGGCAGCCTGCATTTGTCATGCTGCCAGTTAAGATCACGGAAACTTGGTATGATGAAACTGCTCTAAAACTTATCCAACAAATTAATGCCGCCCTCTCGCGCCTAAAAAGAAGAATTGGTTTAATAGTGTTAAAAATTGTATCTTTAATCACTTTAATTGCTACTACTGTTACCGCTTCTATTTCCCTTGCTCAATCGGTACAAGACGCTGATGTTATTGATTCTTTGTCTCACAATGTAACCAAAGTAATGAAAACCCAAGAAGATATTGATAAAAAAATTGAAGATCGATTATCAGCTCTTTACGATACCGTACGAGTTATTGGGAAAAAAGTTCAGAGTCTAAATCTACGTACAAAAATTAGGTGTCATGCTAATTATAAATGGATATGTGTTACTAAAAAAATATATAATCAAACTGATTTTCCTTGGTTTAAAATCAAAAGACATTTAATAGAAATTTGACATGATTCAAATGTATCTTTAGATTTACTGCTACTCCATGATGAAATTCGACAGATAGAAAACGGGCCTAAAGCTACCCTGGACATTGCTAAAGAAACTGAAGATTTTGTAAATAATCTTTTCTCTAATTTTCCAAATTTACGTTCACTTTGACATGGTATGTTGACAGTTGGTATAGGCCTAACAGGGATTTTGCTCCTGATGTGTTTAGCTCCTTGCCTTATGCACACTCTCTTTCAGGAGATTCTCTCAGTTAGAGCTATAGTACATAAAAATACCTTACATCATAGACAATTAGTGGAACTTTTAAAAAATAAAGAAGAGGGAACTGCGGGGGACTGACCTGATAAGGGCTACGTCCTGGGGGCTGCCTCACTATGTGATTTCAGCTTGAGGCCCTCTTGCCTCGCTATGTGATTTCAGCTTGAGGCCCCCCTGTAGCTCTCTGTCCCGCCTTCCTCAAGAATGTTTTTTACAACCTTAAGACTCCAGCGAGTCTGGCTTGTGGCTACACTACAAGGAACAGAAACCTTTTGTATTGCTAATGTAAAACCAGGCCTAGAGATAAACAAGAGTCTTGTATGTCGAATGTCACGTACTACATGGTATAAATATGAACATCAATAAAGACTAGTATCGGTCCAGTGTTGTCCGATCCTCTCAACCCCATCTTGCTTTCATTCTTTTCTTCTAAGCTCCTCGACAGCAGAGTTCCTGGGGGTTTCGCCTTACAAGCGCTGGCCGCGACAGAGGGTGAGGGGTCTGTGAACACACGTCCTGCTCTTTATCTGAGCAGATGGCAGAGAGTGGGGGTTGCTGGGTTTGGAAGGAAACCCGATAGAGTTCCCTTCCCACAGCAAATGGCAGCATGAGTTTCCTTGATGATGGTTCTGCTGAGGATGAGACCTGGAGAGAATCCTATAGCAGGAGACATAGACCTCACTAGCCAGAGCAAACTGGCCATAATTTATTTCCCAAAACTATTTGGTGTTATTATTTTTTGTGATAATTGCTGAATAATTGTTTTAAGAGTTTGTTCTTAATTCCATCTGAATTCACACAGACCCAGATAAAAGTATCTTTTCCATCTCTTAGGTCAGTGTTGTTCAAGGATGACTTGCCTGAGAATCACCCATGGTCTGGGGGCTTTGTGGGATGCAGGTGCCTGGATCCACACGCGGTCCCTTCTGTGAATCACAGTCCCTGGGGCTCTCTGCAAATCTGTCCATTATTAAGCACCCCACTTGATTTTGTGCACAGTAAATACTGAGAACACTACCTGGTTTTGCATCCAAGGGACAACTATGTTGTGCATTTGGAAGCCCTTATTAAGTCACTCTAGACTCCAGGGCAGAGAAGGCAATGGCACCCCACTCCAGTACTCTTGCCTGGAAAATCCCATGGGCGGAGGAGCCTGGTGGGCTGCAATCCCTGAGGTTGCTACGAGTCGGACACGACTGAACGACTTCACTTTGATTTTTCACTTTCATGCATTGGAGAAGGAAATGGCAACCCACTCCAGTGTTCTTGCCTGGAGAATCCCAGGGACGGGGCAGCCTGGTGGGTTTCCGTCTATGGGGTCGCACAGAGTCGGACACGACTGAAGCGACTTAGCAGCAGCAGCAGCAGACGACTCCAGGGAACTATTTAAGTCTGTAACTCAGGGTGAATACCTATAGCAAGAATATTATAGTCCTCAACAAAACTACAAACTTCCCTGGTGGCTCAGACAGGAAAGTGTCTGCCTACAATCTAGGAGACCCAAGTTCGATCCCTGGGTTGGGAAGATCCCCTGGAGAAGGAAATGGCAACCCGCTCCAGTATTTTTATCTGGAAAATTCCATGGATCGAGGAGCCTGGTGGGCTACAGTCCATGGGATCGCAAAGAATCTGACATGCCTGAGCGACTTCACTTTTTCAACAAAACTAGTTTTCTGAACACTTGAAATAGCTAATACCCAAAATAAAGATGAGTTATCTCACAGAGATATTACATGAACTATGATTATAATCCACGTTATATTTTCCTCTTTTCCCTAATGAGCGAATCTTGTAAACCTTTGCCATTTTATTCTATCTAGGTTGGGTTTTCTGCCCATCCTACCTGATCTTCATCCTACTTTAGTTCCTTTATTTATTTATTTATTTTTTGCCCTACTCTTCTGAGGACCAGAGAGGTGATGGTATAGTGAGCACCAACAATGTTCTATAAACTCAACCTGTATTTCCTCAGTTCTTCTACATAGCCACCCTGAGGGAGTCATTACTCCTCCATTTTACTGGAGAGAATACTGAACTTTAGAGCTGGTGGGTCAGTTGCCCTTTTTCTGCATCTGATTACCCTGTTTCTTCAAAGCCCTCTTAGGGAGCTCACCTTTATCACCTGCTGATTTAATTCTGACGGTTGCCCATGTGCAGACATGCCCTGAGTATTCAGATGTACTCAGGCCCGAGTTAGTCCCCAGGGCTGGATTTCTCCCCTTGACCAGGCTGGAAGTATCCTATATGCACAGCCTTTCCCAGTATTGTCCTTCTTCTCAAGCTCTGGTCAGAGCCTCTCCTGCATCTTTCCAGGTGGAGGTTCATTGTATAAGCAAACATCCCTTAAAGAAAGAGCATTGACCTCTTCCTCAAACATATCACACACCTCCAGAAACAAAGTATCAACAGACTTAGAATGAAATCAAACAGAATAAACCTTGTACCAAGTGTGATACTAACAATTTCAGATCAGGAAAGTAAGTGAGAAGTAAAGAAGTATTCATTTCAAGCCAATGCAATAATCTCCAAGGGCTTAGTCGAAGGCTGACACCTAAAATCAGTGGGAGGAAATGATTTATTTCTCTCTTTCACTAAAATACGATCAGATTCATCTCATCATTTTCTTTTCCTCCCAGGGGCTAAAGACATGTGGAAAGCTTACAAAGACATGAAAGAATCCAACTACAAGGGTGCAGACAAATACTTCCACGCTCGCGGAAACTATGACGCTGCCCAAAGGGGCCCGGGGGTGCCTGGGCTGCTAAAGTGATCAGGTACCAGGGCCCCTGGGGATGCAGGGATGGGTGAGCAGAGCTTGGCTGCCTGGGACAGCCTGGAGGGGCCAAGCCCTGGAGAACTTCCCTGTAGGCTGTGGGCCCTCCTCCTCTTACCCACCCTCCTGCTCTGTGCCCAGTGTGAGGTCTGAGGGGCTGAAGAGCAGAGCAACTTGGTGGGACAAGTGACTCTCCACCCTCCCTCTATGGGTGCTGTTCACCCAGCACAGGGCTGAGGTGGGCGGAGCCCAGGGAGACTCAGGGTTGTAGCCCCTCTTTCCCTGGCTCCTCTCAGAGTCATTGATCCCTTGGAAAGAGGAGAGATGGGGAGGGTGGGGCTGTGGCTCATAGTCCTGGATTAATCCCCTCCCTGCCCTCTTCCTTTCCAGAGAGACTATTCAGGGAATCATGGACCCTCTGCTTAAGGGTATGACCAGGGACCAGGTACGGGAGGACTCGAAGGCCGACCAGTTTGCCGACGAATGAGGCCGGAGCGGCAAAGACCCCAACCACTTCAGACCTGCTGGCCTGCCTGACAAGTACTGAGCTGCCTCTCTCTCTCTCTGCTCAGGAGACGGGGCTGTGAATCCCCAGGGGCAGGGACACTGACCTAGAGAGTTCTCTGTCTTCAGAAGGCAGCAGATTTAATAAATGCTGAAGAGATGGAATACTGAGATTGTGTGTCATTCTTGGTATAAGGACAACCTGTTAGTTCCAGGACTGATGGCTGGACACTGACGTGAAGGCTGAGCCTGTGTCTGTGTGTTTGGTTCTGGATACAATCTCAGCATCATTCAGGACAGACACCCTCTCCAGCCTTCCCAATCAGACCCGCTCCTTCCCCAGGCCCCTCTGGAGACACTGGGGCCATTTCCAGGCCCTTTGCTGACAGGACTTCTCACTCCGTGCCGCTGTGTCCTGTCTTCTTCTCTGTCCCCAGGTCTAGTCCCCTAGCCTGTCCTCGGAGCTCTCTGTGTGGGGCATGGACACAGGAGGACTGGACGGTGGAATCCTGCTCCAGAAACTGCCATCTTGATCTCCTGTTCATTACTCAGCAGCACCTACAAGCCCAACCAAGAACCAATTTCTATCTGTGCATCTGGAACCGCCTCCAGTGCTGCTCCCTTCCCTCTATTTTCCTTGTCTTATACAAGTTCCCGGGAACAAACATGTCAAGAAGTGGAGGAATCATGGAAACATGAAAATTCAGGGCCAGGCACCTTTGTTTGTGTTGGATATGATTCATGTCCTTGAGAGGAAGTCGTTTTCCCCTCCTGGTCCTTTCTCAACCCAGGGAAGTCAGCCACAGTTACTTTTTATTGAGGAAAACAGTGTCTCTTATGGAAGGGAGTTGGGTCTGTTAGAGCACAGGAATTATGGGTGACTCGGTGAATCATAACAATGCTGAATATGTAAACACATACATACACATAAATAATGCACATGAATTATAGAGATTAGAGAAAATAAAAATTGATAAATGTATCAGAACCACAAGCAGAAATTCATAATGGAAAATAAAAGGGTGTATTATGAATAAAGGCATAATGGATTCAGTAATCTTCGTGGTCCATATTCTATCTGTTGTTGCTGTTGTTCAGTCACTCAGTTATGTTGACTCTTAGGGACCCCATGGACTGCAGCATGCCAAATTTCCCTGTCCTTCACTATCACTTGGAGTTTGCTCAAACTCGTGTCCATTGAGTCTGTGATGCCATCCAACCATCTCATCCTCTGTGGCCCCCTTGTCCTCCTGCCCTCCGTCTTTCGCAGAGTCAGGGTCTTTTCCTGCGAGTCAGCTGTTCGCAGCAGGTGGTCAGAGCATGGAGCTTCAGCATCAGTCTTTCCAATGAATATTCAGGGTTGGTTTCCTTTAGTATTCAATGGTTTGTTCTCCTTTGATCAAAGGAGTTTGATCTGCTGTCCAAAGGACATTCCACTTTCTGACTGTAAGTATTCCATATTCCATCGGTTAGTAATCCTATTTTGACCTTTTCTGTTCCATAGGATTTCTTTTTCTCTCAGGGCTGCACCTCTTTCAGGGTTGAACAGTGTGTTTCTAGCACTTAGCCTTGAAGACTATAGGCCCTACTAATCTCTGGAGAAAGAAGTTTCCTCAAGATAAGAAATAGAAATGTCCCGTCTCTCCTGCAGCTGCAAGAATAGCAGATAGAACAAAAACTGTATCTGCAAAAGTTATTTCTAACTAGGGAGGTTTTCTTTTTTTATAACAACACCAACAAAAGAGATAGCAGAGATTGCCACTATGTCCTGTGAGACCAACCCTGCAATAAAATATTTCGTTTTCTGAAGACATTAATCTGTGTACTTGAGGCAAAACTATTTTTTTATGGAAGATATTAGACTGGAACAGGCTTCATGGGTTTGATCCCTGGGTCAGGAAGATCCCCTTGAGAAGGAAATGGCAACCCGCTCTAGGATTCTTTCCTGGGAAATCCCGTGGACAGAGGAGCCTGGTGAGCTACAGTCCATGGGCTTGTTAAAGAGTCAGACACAACTGAGCGACTACATGGCAACAACAGCAATGACGTTAGACTGGGAAAACAGAGAGCTGGATCATGCCAAGGCAAGGGCACAGAATTGGGCTGGCTGCGCTCCTGGACAGTAGAGTGACACTTCACTGTGAAACTCAGAGAGGCCACACCAGCTCCGCCCCTCCCTTATACACATGGCATGATGCAGGCATCATTTTTTTCTGGTCTAATGCATACAACGTAACTACTTATTTGCATTTTTATGGTTGCTAATGATTTGTGCATCTCTTTGTAAGCTTGTTACTTATTGTGTGTTGTCTGTAAACTATTTTTTCTATTCCTTCACCCATTTTTCTATTGCGGTTGTTGTCTTTTCCTTAATGACTCAAATATACTCCTTGTATCCCTTGCCATATTTTAGACATTGTCTTTTCCCATTCTCTACCTGAAAATAAATTCCTAATTTTCACAGAATTTGCCATTTTCTTCCTTATGTTTTGTGCTTTTGGAGTTTTATTTAAGAATTTTCTTCCATCTCTGGATCACAAATACATACGTGGATACTCTTTTCTATGAACTTTATAGTTTTACCTCACATGTATATCTTTAACATTTCTTTTTTTAAAATTTTATTTAACTTTATATATCTTTAAGACTTCTATATTAGAGTTGATATTTACATGTAAATTAGATAAAGATCCAGTTTTTCTCTTTCCAAAGCTAATAAACAAACCATCCTGTCTTCAATGGTTTGTGATGTCTCCTTAATCACATACTAACATCCTATACATGTGGCCCTAACTCTGTGCTCTCTGTTAAGTTCCATTGGTCAGAATGGGAATATCCTTTATATCTGATGTAATATATCATCATTACATCAAAGTGTGACAGCACATTGTACCAGTGTTCACAGTCCCAGCAAATCTTCACAAGGCTGTTTCACTTGGGCTGGTGCAACTGACTCCAGTCTTCTGCTGGGTTTTGTGCCAAGAGACCTTGGTTCTCCTGTCACTCAGATTTGTATCGTCTCCTTTGCCTCACACCGTGTTAATCAGCACTAGTACTGAAGGTATTATACATTTCCTCCCATGTAAACTCTTCTCGACGTTAATATAAATTGAGTGAATCTATTGTGGTTCTTTTACAAGTGTGAGGAGTTGGTAGAATGTTGGGAGCCGGTTTGAATTAGCGCTTCGCCCATGACAAAGGTCGTGAGGAGGGGAGGCTCAATAATGCAAGGGCAAGATTGAGCCTCAGGAGCCCCTTGGAGGTTCTCGAGCATCTACCCCATAAAAGCCAGAGTCTGCCCACTTTCTGCTTTGTGTTCTCACCTCTGACTTTACAGGGGGCTGTCCCCCACTACCTTTCTCTGAAAAAGAGCTAACTTACAGCTCCAGTTAATAATTCCTGAGTGTGACAGTGTTTCAGCCTACAAACTCCTTTTGGAAATCCTCTAGCCTGCCTGAATAGGTTTTTCCAGCCACATGTGATTGTTTAGAGCCTCCCAACTGTGAGAGACATGAGATGTTCTAAACTTTCTAAACATAGATTCCTTTGAGCAGTTAAAAGATTGATTAGAAATTGTATTGGTGAAGGGTTTTTCACTTGTTGGGCCAATGTTTGCTGCTAAGTTTCCATATCCCTTACCTACTGTGTCCTTGGCAGTGTATTGAAATGTAAGTAGTAGCCTTAATATTTGTAACCTGGGACCCTTGAGTTAATCTTTGTTACAGCCCACCACAACTTTGCCCTATAGATATGCAACGCCAATGCTTTTGGAGGGTGGCGCCTGACTTTAAAATAATCACCTTTAGAGAAAATAAGTTCCTTAAAATGTTAATAGGCCTCTGGGCCAGAAGATGATGTAACTCACCTAAACTTTTGCGTGTGATAGGTTTCAAAGCCTGGCGCAGGGACTGCTGTCACTGCATGACTCCACCCCTTCCCTCATTATCCTCTTTGCATAACTTAAGAGATAAAAATTACTTTGAAAAGTAAAGTATGTGGCCTTGTTCACCGAAGCTGGGTCTCCCCATGTCATTCTTTCTCTTACCTTCTAGCTGAATTATTCAGTCTCCTCTCTCCACAAAATGTTCTCACTGAATTTCCTTCTCACTGAGCTATCATTTCATCCGCTTTTCTTCACTGAATTTCCTCCTCACTGAGCTATCCTCTCTTCTATTATTCTTTATATCTTTAATTAATATTTTAATAAGCTGTTGTTTCCTGATCGCCTAGTCCATCTCCCCTTCAAAATCCCCGGATCCACCGGGGCTGGATCCCGGCAGTAGAACATCGTGGTTACCTAACATCTTACAGTGATAAAGCAAATAGTAGATATTCCATCTGTTGTCACCCTTTTCATGCCATTCAAAAAGTTTATTTGTTTATTTGTGACTGTGCTGGGTCTCCAGGGCTGCTCTCAGGCTTTCTCTAGTTGCAGCAAGTGGGGGCTCCTCTTCTTTGCCATGCTCAGGCTTCTCATTGCAGTGGCTTCACTTGTGGCAGAGCACAGGCTTTAGGCTCTCAGACTTCAGTAGTTGTGGTGCAAGGGCTTAGTTGCTCCAAGGCATGTGGACTCTTTCTGGACAAGGGATCAACCTGGGCTGCCTGCTTTGGCAGGCGGACTTCCAACCACTGTACCATCAGGGTGGTGCATTTTAAATTAACCAAGACCTAGACAGTCTTCTCTTGATGGATGTTTAATTTCAGCCTTTCAATTGTGAGGCTAACTTCTTCCCAATGGTGATACTTTGCAGGCTGTATTATTGGAAATATTATCAGAAATATACTGGAAATAATACAGTCCTGCTGCTGCTGCTAAGTCACTTCAGTCGTGTCCGACTCTGAGTGACCCCATAGACGGCAGCCCACCAGGCTCCCCTGTCCCTGGGATTCTCCAGGCAAGAATATTGAAGTGGGGTGCCATTTCCTTCTCCAATGCATGAAAGTGAAAAGTGAAAGTGAAGTCGCTCAGTCATGTCTGACTCTTAGCGACCCCATGGACTGCAGCCTACCAGGCTCCTCCTACCATGGGATTTTCCAGGCAAGAAGTACTGGAGTGGGGTGCCATTGCCTTCTCCGTAATACAGTTCTAGATTACTGTAAAAAATACAGTCCTAGATCACTTAAAAAATTTGAACTATGTATCAACACAATAACTGTCACGTATCTCCTGCAATGCAAGAAAGGAGAAATGACCACTAAAGAATATTCTATTTAGGTTTTTTTCAGAACACCTTCTTCAAGTTTTGTTTTCTTTTTTTTTTTTTTTGTAATTTTACTTAACTTTCAGTATTATATTGGTTTTGCCATACATCAAAATGAATCCGCCACAGGTATACACGTGTTCCCCAGCCTGAACCCTCCTCCCTCCCCACACCATCCCTCTGGGTCGTCCCAGTGCTCCAGCCCCAGGCATCTGGTATCAGGCATTGAACCTGGACTGGCGACTCGTTTCAAACATGATATTATACGTATTTCAATGCCATTCTCCCAAATCGTCCCACCCTCTCCCTCTCCCCAGAGTCCAAAAGACTGTTCTATACATCAGTGTCTCCTCTACTGTCT
>CAKXYN010000828.1:0-13715 GCA_935064755.1 Tragelaphus eurycerus | reverse complement strand
TGGCTGTCTGGGAGGCCTTACAAATAGCTGTGAAAAAGAAGAGAGAGCGAAAAGCAAAGGAGAAAAGGAAAGATATAAACATTTAAATGCAGAGTTCCAAAGAATAGCAAGAAGAGATAAGAAAGCCTTCTTCAGTGATCAATGCAAAGAAATAGAGGAAAACAACAGAATGGGAAAGACTAGGGATCTCTTCAAGAAAATCAGAGATACCAAAGGAACACTTCATGCTAAGATGGGCACGATAAAGGACAGAGATGGTGTGGACCTAACAGAAGCAGAAGCTATTAAGAAGAGGTGGCAAGAATACACAGAAGAACTGTACAAAAAAGAGCTTCAAGACCCAGATAATCATGATGATGTGATCACTGACCTAGAGCCAGACATCTTGGAATGTGAAGTCAAATGGGCCTTAGAAAGCATCACTACGAACAAAGCTAGTGGAGGTGATGGAATTCCAGTGGAGCTATTCCAAGTCCTGAAAGATGATGCTGTGAAAGTGCTACACTCAATATGCCAGCAAATTTGGAAAACTCAGCAGTGGCCACAAGATTGGAAAAGGTCAGTTTTCATCCCAATCCCAAAGAAAGGCAATGCCAAGAAGTGCTCAAACTACCGAACAATTGCACTCATCTCACACACTAGTAAAGTAATGCTCAAAATTCTCCAAGCCAGGCTTCAGCAATATGTGAACCGTGAACTTCCTGATGTTCAAGCTGGTTTTAGAAAAGGCAGAGGAACCAGAGATCACATTGCCAACATCCGCTGGATCATGGAAAAAGCAAGAGAGTTCCAGAAAAACATCTATTTCTGCTTTATTGACTATGCCAAAGCCTTTGACTGTGTGGATCACAATAAACTATGGAAAATTCTGAAAGAGATGGGAATACCAGACCACCTGACCTGCCTCTTAAGAAATCTGTATGCAGGTCAGGAAGCAACAGTTAGAACTGGACATGGAACAACAGACTGGTTCCAAATAGGAAAAGGAGTACGTCAAGGCTGCATATTGTCACCATGTTTATTTAACTTATATGCAGAGTACATCATGAGAAATGCTGGACTGGAAGAAACACAAGTTGGAATCAAGATTGCTGGGAGAAATATCAATAACCTCCAATATGCAGATGACACCACTCTTATGGCAGAAAGTGAAGAGGGGCTAAAAAGCGTCTTGATGAAAGTGAAAGTGGAGAGTGAAAAGGTTGGCTTAAAGCTCAACATTCAGAAAACAAAGATCATGGCATCTGGTCCCATCACTGCATGGGAAATAGATGGGGAAACAGTGGAAACAGTGTCAGACTTTGTTTTCTGGGCTCCAAAATCACTGCAGATGGTGACTGCAGCCATGAAATTAAAAGACGCTTGCTCCTTGGAAGGAAAGTTATGACCAACCTAGATAGCATATTCAAAAGCAATGACATTACTTTACCAACAAAGGTTCGCCTAGTCAAGGCTATGGTCTTTCCTGTGGTCATGTATGGATGTGAGAGCTGGACTGTGAAGAAGGCTGAGCGCCGAAGAATTGATGCTTTTGAACTGTGGTGTTGGAGAAGACTCTTGAGAGTCCCTTGGACTGCAAGGAGATCCAACCAGTCCATTCTGAAGGAGATCAATCCTGGAATTTCTTTAGAAGGAATGATGCTAAAGCTGAAACTCCAGTATTTTGGCCACCTCATGCGAAGAGTTGACTCATTGGAGAAGACTCTGATGCTGGGAGGGATTGCGGGCAGGAGGAGAAGGGGACGACAGAGGATGAGATGGCTGGATGGCATCACTGACTCGATGGGTGTGAGTCTGAGTGACCTCCGGGAGCTGGTGATGGACAGGGAGGCCTGGCGTGCTGCGGTTCATGGGGTCGCAAAGAGTCGGACACGACTGAGCGACTGATCTGATCTGATCTGATCTGATTCCTTTTGCATTTATTTATGCCCTAATTTTTAAGTTTTCTTTCCTTCTACTAACCCTGGGGTTCTTCATTTCTTCCTTTCTAGTTGTGTTAGGTGAACAGTTAGGTTATTTATTTGACTTTTTTCTTATTTCTTTAGGTAAGCTTGTATTGCTTTGAGCCTTCCCCTTAATACTGCTTTTACAGTGTCCCATACTTTGGGGGTTGTTGTGTTTTCATTTTTATTCGTTTCTGGTTTTATTTGGAAGAGATGATGCTAAAGCTGAAACTCCAGTACTTTGGCCACCTCATGCGAATAGTTGACTCATTGGAAAAGGCTCTGGTGCTGGGAGGGATTGGGGGCAGGAGGAAAAGGGGACGACAGAGGATGAGATGGCTGGATGGCATCACCGACTCAATAGACATGAGTTTGATTCAATTCTGGGAGATGGTGATTGACAGGGAGGTCTGGCATGCTGCGATTCATGAGGTCACAGAGTCGGACATGACTGAGAGTGTACTGAACTGAACTGAATGCATATTTTGATTTCCTTTTTTTGTTTCTTCTGTGAATTGTTGGTTATTCAGCAGCGTGTTGTTCAGCCTCCTTATTTTGGAATTTTTAATAGGTTTTCTCCTGTAATTGACATCTAATCATACTGCATTGTGGCCAGAAAAGATGCTTGGAATTATTTCAGTTATTTTGAATTTGCCAAGGCTAGATCTATGGCCCAGGATGTGCTCTATCTAGAAGAAGGTTCTGTGTGCACCTCCGAAAATTGTGAAAATCATTGTTTTGTTGTGAAATGTCCTATAGATATCAATTAGGTGTAACCGGTCTATTGTATCATTTAAAGTATGTGTTTCCTTGTTATTTCCCTGTTTAGTTGATCTATCCATAGGTGTGAGTGAGATATTAACGTCTCTCCCAATTCTTGTGTTATTGTTATTTTCCCCATATTAAAAAATATTGGCTGCATTAGGTCTTCATTAGGCTTCATTAGGCTGCTCAGGACTTCTCTATTTGCAGCAAACTGGGGCTACTCTTTGGAGAAGGAAATGGCAACCCACTCTAGTGTTCTTGCCTGGAGAATCCCAGGGACAGGGGAGCCTGGTGGTCTGCCGTCTATGGGGTCTCACAGAGTTGGACACTACTGACGCGACTTAGCAGCAGCAGCAGCAGGGGCTACTCTGTAATTGCAGTACACTGGCTTTCAAATCCTGTATTTCTCATGATGCAGATCACGGGCTCTAGGGCACTCATTCTCAGTTTGTTGTGGCTCACTGGTTTATTTGCCCTGGGGCATTTGAAATCTTCCCAAGCCAGATCTCAAACATATATCTTAAGCACTGGATCAAAAGGGAAAACACTCTGGAAGGAATTTGAAATACATAACATTTACATGAAACTTGGCACCATGGCCTATTTTTAAGGCGACCAATAGAGGATTGTGACTTAGGTTCCCCTCCCAAGTGCTCCTACAGCATTTTGAAGCTGTCCCCACTGTGTCGCTTTGTTCTTGCTTGAGTTCCTGAAACTCACACTAGACCACAACTTCCAGAGGGCAGGGCTGTCACTTGACTCACTTGTAAGTATATGTCAGTAAATCTTGTCTCATTATACCACACTCTAATGTCAAGACAAGGCTAACACAAAGATCCTTTATTCTATTATGAGTGTTAGGTTACAGGTTCAACTACTGTAATTGAACCTTAAATAACATTTTCTTAAATACAATACAATTTCAATTCTCTTTCGTATAATATTAGTGCCAATCTCTCCACAGAAATGGGGACCCACTTCTTTCTTGTCACATCTTCCACCTGTGCTACTTATCTCTGGTATAATATGGCTGTTCCAACCCCTGTCATTACATCTGCATTCCAGCTAGTGGGACAGAAAATAATACTTCCATTTGGAAGTGACATATCACCTCTACTCAAATTCCACTGGCCAAAGTTTCTTCCATGGTCATGGCAAACTTGGGGGTGGTGGGGCCACAAAAGGGCAGGGGAATGTGATCCTACTTCAGAATATTCATGTTGAGTAACAAGGGCCACCACCCTTCATTCATGGCCCTGTAATTCATTCTTTAGTTTTCCCCACACAGCTTTCATGGAGAAGACAATGGCACCCCACTCCAGTACTCTTGCCTGGAAAATCCCACAGACGAAGGAGCCTGGTGGGCTGCAGTCCATGGAGTCGCTAAGAGTCAGACATGACTGAGCGACTTCACTTTCTCTTTTCACTTTCATGCATTGGAGAAGGAAATGGCAACCCACTCCAGTGTTCTTGCCTGGAGAATCCCAGGGACGGTGAAGCCTGGTAGGCTGCCGTCTATGGGGTCACACAGAGTCAGACACGACTGAAGTGACTTAACATAGCATACACAGCTTTCGGCCTGTTTTTGCCTGCAGATATGGATATGGATGAGGTTATCAGAGAGGAAATGGCCCAGGCTGTACAAATAGGGAGAAATCAAGGAAGGAAGGAAGATAAGAAAGTATAAAAATGCAAAATCTATAGGAAAGTATGCTTATAATCATAATTTTGCAGTTATACAATTTAAGTATACCTGTGGTTGATGAATCAATTTATAAAGTAAAAATAAGGGAAATGTAAAATATAAATATATTCACTAAATCCAACAAAATAATAAGGCTAGATCACATAAAACACATAGTAGTATCAGGAGTAGTTTGGATGCACATTGAAAAAAATTAAAACAACCATAACTTTAGCAAGATGAAATTGATTTTTCTCTCCCACTGAAACAAAGCTGAAGTGGGCCAGAGAGCGTGGGTGGCATCCATCTCCAATGTTACATGATTGTCCAATACAACTTCAAGATTTCCTCCTATAACAAAAAAAAAAAAGGGAGTAGGGAGGAAGGAGGGAAGGGAAGGAAGATATATATCACATAAATAAATAAATCCATGGAAAAGGCTCTAAAAAAAAAACCCTAGGACAGGTTTGATTTCAGTTCAGACACAAGTCAAGACCAAGGGGAGGGGGGGAAAAAAAATATTAGTTTTTGGGCTCAGATCAGATCAGATCAGATCAGTCGCTCAGTCGTGTCCGACTCTTTGCGACCCCATGAACCGCAGCACGCCAGGCCTCCCTGTCCATCACCAGCTCCCGGAGGTCCCTCAGACTCGCATCCATCGAGTCAGTGATGCCATCCAGCCATCTCATCCTCTGTCGTCCCCTTCTCCTCCTGCCCTCAATCCCTCCCAGCACCAGAGTCTTCTCCAATGAGTCAACTCTTCGCATGAGGTGGCCAAAATACTGGAGTTTCAGCTTTAGCATCATTCCTTCCAAAGAAATCCCAGGATTGATCTCCTCCAGAATGGACTGGTTGGATCTCCTTGCAGTCCAAGGGACTCTCAAGAGTCTTCTCCAACACCACAGTTCAAAAGCATCAATTCTTCGGCGCTCAGCCTTCTTCACAGTCCAGCTCTCACATCCGTACATGACCACAGGAAAGACCATAGCCTTGACTAGGCGAACATTTGTTGGTAAAGTGATGTCTCTGCTTTTGAATATGCTATCTAGGTTGGTCATAACTTTCCTTCCAAGGAGCAAGCGTCTTTTAATTTCATGGCTGCAGTCACCATCTGCAGTGATTTTGGAGCCCAGAAAAACAAAGTCTGACACTGTTTCCACTGTTTCCCCATCTATTTCCCATGCAGTGATGGGACCAGATGCCATGATCTTCGTTTTCTGAATGTTGAGCTTTAAGGCAACCTTTCACTCTCCACCTTTCTCTTTTTTAACGAGGCTTTTTCGCCCCTCTTCACTTTCTCCCCTAAGAGTGGTGTCATCTGCATATCTGAGGTTATTGATATTTCTCCCAGCAATCTTGACTCCAACTTGTGTTTCTTCCAGTCCAGCATTTCTCATGATGTACTCTGCATATAAGTTAAATAAACATGGTGACGATATGCAGCCTTGACGTACTCCTTTTCCTATTTGGAACCAGTCTGTTGTTCCATGACCAGTTCTAACTGTTGCTTCCTGACCTGCATACAAATTTCTTAAGAGGCAGATCAGGTGGTCTGGTATTCCCATCTCTTTCAGAATTTTCCATAGTTTATTGTGATCCACACAGTCAAAGGCTTTGGCATAGTCAATAAAGCAGAAATAGATGTTTTTCTGGAACTCTCTTGCTTTTTCCATGATCCAGCGGATGTTGGCAATTTGATCTCTGGTTCCTCTGCCTTTTCTAAAACCAGCTTGCACTTCCGGTTAAGATGGCGAAGGATTAGGACGGGGAATACGCTTTCTCCTCCACAAATTCATCAATGGGACATCTGGGCGCCGAGTAAATACCACAAACAGCTTCGGAGTGCTGGCGGAGGACGTCGGACACCCAGAAAAGCAACTCACTGCCTTCTAAAGGAGGTAGGAAAGAATATAGAAGCCAGAGAGAGACAAAGAGGGAGGGCGGACCTCTGTCCGGGGAAGGGAGTCTTAAAAAGAGAAGTTTCCAAACACCAGGAAACACTCTCCCTGCGGAATCTGCGCCGAACCTGGGAAACACGGAGACTATCATAACAGGGAGGAGAACAGTTGAGCAATTAGAACCCACAGACTGCGGGCCCTGCGGTAACTTCCGCAGCGGAAAAGCACCGCTGCAAACGCCCGCATCTGCCATTGGGGAGCCGGGGCTGGGCAGGGAGATGCCTTGGCCGTTCCCACGCGGGACGCTCTGCTGCCGGCGCTCCCCAGAGGGGACGCTCCCCCGCGGGGACTCTCCCCCACTGGACGCTCCCCCGCCGGCCACTCCCGCGCAGGCGTGCCCCCGCCTGCTGTGCCGGCGGCTCCCACGAGGACCACCCCATCCCCTCCCCCACCCGCCCGCCCGCCATTCCCGTCGCCGACCCCCTCCCCCTCTGCGGGCCTCAGCGCAGACTTCGTTCGCCTGATTGTCTGGAGTGCTGCCTAACTGGAATAGTTTGGGCCGGCAATCCAGATTGTGCAGCGCCGACCACACGAGTGGCGGGCCTTGGCCCAGAACACCGCCGAACCGTGCACAGAACAAAGAACTATACAGAACAACCACAGAGAAAGGGGCCTATAGATCTTGAGAAATTTAAGCCGGAACAAGGAACTAGCTGAAAATGAACTGAACCCACAACAATAATAGAGAAACTCTTATATATATTGTTACTATTTTTCCCATCATTATTTCCTTTTTTTTTCTTTTCTTTTTTTAATATATATATATATTTTTTAAATTTTTATTATTTTTTAATTGGAAAAAGGAAAACAAAAATTTTTTTTCCCTTTTAATTTTTTTTTGTTGTTGTTTGTTTTGTTTCTTTTATTTTTTTATTATTATTATTTTTTTTATCCTCTAGTACTTCTTTAATCTCCACGTTTAGATATAACTTTTGCGACCCTGTTTTGTTTTTTTTTTCCTTTTTCCTTTTTGTCCTTTGCTTTTTTCCTTTCCTTTTTTCTTTTCTTTACTGATTACTGACTAGATCTGTCTCTCTCCTTCACACTCCCTCCTTTTATCCTCCTGACCACCTCTGTCTCCTTCCTCCCTTTTTCCTTCTATGTATAATTCCGTGAACATCTCTGAGCAGTCCAGTTGTGGAATGCATTATAGAAGAAGAAGTTTTTGAGACTACTGTAAAAATAAGACCAATAACTGGAACCAGGAGGCTTAAGTCCATACCCTGATCCCACGAAACACTAATTGACAGGAGCTCATTAAAAGCCTCCATACCTACTCTGAAACCAAGCATCACACAAAGACCAGCAAGTTCCACAACAAGACATACCAAGCAAATTCTCCAGAAAAACAAGAACATAGCCTGAGCTCCAATACACAGGCTACACAAAGCGACCCCAAAAGCATAGACATCTCATAACTCACTACTAGACACTCCACTGCACCCCAGAGAAAAGAAATCCAGCTCCACCCACCAGAACACCGATACAAGCTTCCATAAACAAGAAACCTCGACAAGCCACCGGTACAAACCCACATATAGTGCAGAAATGCCACAATAAAGAGAACTCCACAGACTACCAGAATACAGTAAAGACGCCCCAAACTTAGCAATTTAAACAAGATGAAAAGACAGAAGAATTCCCAGCAGGTAAAGGAACAGGATAAAAGCCCACCAAACCAAACAAAAGAGGAAGAAATAGCGAACCTACCTGATAAAGAATTCCGAATAATGATCGTGAAATTAATCCAAAATCTGGAAAGCAAAATGGAATCATGGATAAATAGTCTGGAGAAAAGCATTGAGAAGATGCAAGAAAGATTTAACAAGGACCTAGAAGAAATAAAAAAGAATCAACATATAATGAATAATGCAATAAATGAGATCCAAAACACTCTGGAGGCAACAAATAGTAGAATAACAGAGGCAGAAGATAGAATTAGTGAATTAGAAGATAGAATGGCAGAATTAAAGGAATCAGAGGAGAAAAAAGAAAAACGAATTAAAAGAAATGAGGACAATCTCAGAGACCTCCAGGACAATATTAAACGTTACAATATTAGAATCATAGGAGTCCCAGAAGAAGAAGACAAAAAGAAAGACCATGAGAAGATACTAGAGGAGATAATAGTTGAAAACTTCCCTAAAATGGGGAAGGAAATAATCACTCAAGTCCATGAAACCCAGAGAGTCCCAAATAGGATAAACCCAAGACGAAACACCCCAAGACACATATTAATCAAATTAACAAAGATCAAACACAAAGAACAAATATTAAAAGCAGCAAGGGAAAAACAACAAATAACACACAAGGGAATTCCCATAAGGATAACAGCTGATCTTTCAATAGAAACTCTCCAAGCCAGGAGGGAATGGCAAGACATACTTAAAGTGATGAAAGAAAAGAACCTACAGCCCAGATTATTGTACCCAGCAAGGATCTCATTCAAATATGAAGGAGAAATCAAAACCTTTACAGACAAGCAAAAGCTGAGAGAATTCAGCACCACCAAACCAGCTCTCCAACAAATACTAAAGGACATTCTCTAGACAGGAAACACAAAAAGGATATATAAATTCAAACCCAAAACAACAAAGTAAATGGCAACGGGATCATATTTATCATTAATTACCTTAAATGTAAATGGGTTGAATGCCCCAACCAAAAGACAGAGACTGGCTGAATGGATACAAAAACAAGACCCCTCCATATGAATGAAACTAGAACACTTTCTAACACCATACACAAAAATAAACTCAAAATGGATTAAAGAGCTAAATGTAAGACCAGAAACCATAAAACTCCTAGAGGAAAACATAGGCAAAACACTCTCTGACTTACATCACAGCAGGATCCTCTATGACCCACCTCCCAGAATATTGGAAATAAAATCAAAAATGAACAAATGGGACCTAATCAAACTTAAAAAGCTTTTGCACAACAAAGGAAACTATAAGCAAGGTGAAAAGACAGCCTTCAGAATGGGAGAAAATAATAGCAAATGAAGCAACTGACAAACAACTAATCTCAAAAATATACAAGCAACTTCTACAGCTCAATTCCAGAAAAATAAATGACCCAATCAAAAAATGGGCCAAAGAACTCAATAGACATTTCTCCAAAGAAGACATACAGATGGCTAACAAACACATGAAAAGATGCTCAATATCACTCATTATCAGAGAAATGCAAATCAAAACCACTATGAGATACCATTTCACGCCAATCAGTATGGCTGCTATCCAAAAGTCCACAAGCAATAAATGCTGGAGAGGGTGCGGAGAGAAGGGAACCCTCTTGCACTGTTGGTGGGAATGCAAACTAGTACAGCCACTTTGGAGAACAGTATGGAGATTCCTCAAAAAACTGCGAATAGAACTGCCTTATGATCCAGCAATCCCACTGCTGGGCATATACACTGAGAAAACCAGAATTGAAAGAGACACCTGTACCCCAATGTTCATAGCAGCACTGTTTGCAATAGCCAGAACGTGGAAGCAACCTAGATGTCCATCCACAGATGAATGGATAAGCAAGCTGTGGTACATATACACAATGGAATATTACTCGGCCATTAAAAAGAATACATTTGAATCAGTTCTAAGGAGGTGGATGGAACTGGAGCCTATTATACAGAGTGAAGTAAGCCAGAAAGAAAAACACAAATACAGTATACTAACGCATATATATGGAATTTAGAAAGATGATAAAAAATAACCCTATTTACGAGACAACAAAAGAGACACTGATGTATAGACCAGACTTTTGGACTCTGGGACCAGGAGAGGGTGAGATGATTGGGGAGAATAGCATTGAAATATGTATAATATTATATCTGAAATGTATTAATTGTTCAAACTAAACACTATCATGTTACAATTTGTTCATACTAGATGTTTGTAATGTTTCTGATAATCAATAAAAGAGATTCTTGATTAAAAAAAAAAAAAAATAAAACCAGCTTGAACATCAGGAAGTTCACAGTTCACATATTGCTGAAGCCTGGCTTGGAGAATTTTGAGCATTACTTTACTAGCGTGTGAGATGAGTGCAATTGTGCAGTAGTTTGAGCACTGTTGGCATTGCCTTTCTTTGGGATTGGGATGAAAACTGACCTTTTCCAATCTTGTGGCCACTGCTGAGTTTTCCAAATTTGCTGGCATATTGAGTGCAGCACTTTCACAGCATCATCATTCAGGACTTGGAATAGCTCCACCGGAATTCCATAACCTCCCCTAGCTTTGTTCGTAGTGATGCTTTCTAAGGCCCATTTGACTTCACATTCCAAGATGTCTGGCTCTAGGTCAGTGATCACATCATCATGATTATCTAGGTCCTGAAGCTCTTTTTTGTACAGTTCTTCTGTGTATTCTTGCCACCTCTTCTTAATATCTTCTGCTTCTGTTAGGTCCACACCATCTCTGTCCTTTATCGTGCCCATCTTTGCATGAAATGTTCCTTTGGTATCTCTGATTTTCTTGAAGAGATCCCTAGTCTTTCCCATTCTGTTGTTTTCCTCTATTTCTTTGCATTGATCACTGATCAATGCAAAGAAATAGTTAGTTACTGGGCTCATAGTTATATAAATAGTTAGTTACTGGGCTCATAGTTATATAAAAAACCATTTTTAGTTTTGAAAGAGAGGCAGAGAATAGATCATTTTGTAGGCAGCCAGCAGTATCTGCCTTAAAGAGCAAACCTTTTCTGAATATATCAGGCTGAACAGCTGGGCACAGTGTGGGAGCCAGGAGAAAGGAGCAGCAATGAGAGACAGCTGGATGGATCTGAACTGTGCTCCAGAAAAAAAAAAAGACAGACTGGTCAGTAGAGATCTTCTAAGGACTGAAATGGGGATCATACATACCACATGACCCAATTTGTTTTGATAACTGATTTTCCAACTCAGGTCCCAAATGTCTCTCAATTCTTCAGCTTCTAAATACCTTGTCTTTGTTACCTCACATTCTGACCTACCTGTCTCACCTTTCTTACTTCTGTTCACATTACTTCACCACCCAGTCACCAGCATTACAAGATCCAGTACTGAGGAGTTAGCGACACTTTCTAGAAGTGTGTAGAAACACAATGACTATTTCTACTTTAATATTAGTTTCTCCTGATCAAGGTCTTTTGAAGGACTGATATGGCTAGAATTATGGAGATCTCACATTTTCTCTAAAATCCCAACCAACAATGTGACTTCCTTGGACCTGGAGGGGATGTGCTCACTTTTGGATCCCCAGGTCTTAGCAGGACAGTAAGTCCCCTGTGTATGAACAAGTTACATTTCAAAAGAGTGTTCAAAAATCCCAATTTCCTTATAAGTCCATCAAAGTTACTTAAACAGCCAACTAAGACAAATGGCTATAAGTTACTGGAGTTTAATAGCTTTATGATAGTTTTCACACAAATAATACATAAAAAACAAACACAAACAATAAAATAAACATTTTTAATCTTGCATTACCTGGATAGGGCATGGCAACCCACTCCAGTATTCTTGTCTGGAGAATAACCATGCCAAGAGGAGTCTGGCTGACTACAGTGGATATGTTGCCAAAGTTGAACACATCTGAGCAACTAAGCACACTCTTAAAAATAGAATAGTAGTACCATCTATATTAACACTGCATTTATACTTCCTTTCAGACATCATAGGCTTGAAATAAAAATACTGCACTATTGTACTCCATCAGCTTCCCTTGTAGCTCAGTCGGTAAAGAATCTGCCTGCAGTGAAGGAGAACTGGGTTCAAACTTTTGGTTGGAAAGATCCCCTGGAGAAGGAAATGGCAACATGCTCCAGTATCCTTTTGGAAAAATCTCATGGACAGTGGATCCTGGTGAGCTGCAGTCCATGGAGTTGCAAATAGTCAGGCCCCACTGAGATACTAACATTTACTGTACTCCATACAGTTCTGTACAGTAAAGTACACAAAAGCACACCCACTTGTCTGGGACGTGCCCATGGCAATGTGTGTCAAATCTGTGAACTAACTGATGTGATTGCACATTAAAATGCACTTTTACATATTTGAAAGTTTTCAACTTGAAGGTTTGTTTGTAACAGACTTGCTACACAGGTGTTCAGTCAATGAAAGTAGTGAATAAACAAGAGAGGATAGTAAGGAGCTGCCTGTTCTTTCCATTTTTGCATGTATTATGGCCACTCTGAATAGGAATTTCACTGAGCATAATTGAGGACCGGTGTATGGGAACATCGCTGCAAGGAACAGAGGACCAGAATTCCAGGACGTGGCACAAGAGCCACGGTTGGTTGAAAAGAACCAGGAGTGCAAATTAGGAGGAAACAACTTTTCACTGGTTTATGTGAAAGACTCGGCAAATATCATCTGGATTTGTTTGTAGTGATTGAGCTGTGGTTTAGAGGAGCAGTCTCTGTTGCTCAATATGAACAAAGAAAGGAGAATGAACCATGAAAATCGAACATGTGTCCCAGGTCAAGTATATCTAGTATTGAAGAGATGTAAGTTCTGTCAATTTATCTGGTCCTTCCTGGAAAGTTTTAGAGTAGTAAAGGAGGGAAGGTCCACACCATGCTAGCACCTTATTCTTCTTCTGTCCAACGAATATTGATTTCTAATGCTATTTCTTTATAAACAGAGAGTGTACTTTGTATGATTGAAGTCTTCTAATTTACTGTTCCATATAGACTTTTGGTGCTGTTCTGTGCCCAGGCACATGGGGCCCTGGAGCCTGTCAGGCTTTGTTTCGGCTGCAGAGTGCAGAGTATGGGGATTTGCTGTGATCTGTGGCCTGGGGTAGATCTTCAGTCTGGGTTCACATCTGAGGGATTAACTCTAGTTGGGTTTAATTCTATCATCTTGCTCTTTATCTTCAGTTTGTACCATGTTCTTTCTTTCCATGTCTCTTTTTAACCCTGACTTCTTTGTGACTGAGTAGATTTTATGATTCCCTTTTACAGACTTTGTCTCTTTATTAACTGTAACTTTTTAAAGTAGTTTTAAGATTCATGGTAAGCATCTAACTTTCCAGTCTATCATTATTAATTATGATAATTATTAATAATTATTAAATTATATATTTATTTATCATTTCTTTGGCTTAGTGTGGCATGCAGGATCTTTCTTGTGGTAGGGACTTTCTACTTGAGGAGGGTAAGCTCAGTACTTGCAGCGTGTAAACTCTATTTGAGACATGCAGGCCTAGTTGCTCAGTGGCATGTGGGATTTTAGTTTTCTGGCAAAGAAATAAACCAGAATCTCCTGCATTGCAAAACAAATCCTTAACCACTGGACCATTGGGAAAGTCATATAATTACCTGTTAATATATATTACATGTTGATCTTTTGGACTACTGTTCATTCCCATTGTAGATCCAAAT